>CAWUHW010000012.1:618637-808164 GCA_963922195.1 Panagrolaimus sp. PS1159 | reverse complement strand
CGTTGTGTTTTTTTGAAAAAAAAGAAAGAGTTAAGTACAAGGCCAACAATAAAAAAAGAGAGGGGGGATCGATTGCCCGATCGGGAAAAAGAAAGCAAGAAAAAGCATTGAGAAAAAAAACGAAGGCGCGCAAGCAAGAAAAAAAAAAGAACTAAAACCAAGTGGCGCCCTTCATATTTCTTTTTTTGTTGTCATTTTTTTTAAACGCGCGTCTTGTTCTCGGCTTTCTTTTTTCATTTATTAATGCTTCTTTTTTTTAGGGGGGATTGTAAGGCTTTTTTTCAAATGCTGCTGGAATGGTAATTTTGCAAAGAAGAAGGGAAAGAAGCTATTATTTGGAGCTGGTAGAAGAAGTAGAAGGGGGATAGATTGATCTCTCTTTCTCTTGATAATAATAATACCGACAATGAACAAAAAAAAGAGATCGGTTCTTCTTTTTTTTACCGCCTAAGGGGGGCTCAAGTTTCTTTCAAGAGATCTTTTTTTAACTTGGCCTGAGAAAATCTTGTTTTTAAGCCTTACAAAAAAAGAAGATGAATCGGTCAAAAACATTTTCAATAAAAAAATATTAATAATCTTCCATATTATTTTTTATATAATCGAAAAAGGAGGAGAAAATTTTGATCAAAAACGTGTGTGTGAAAATATTTCCATTGAATTGGAACATAAGAATAAATATGGCGAAAAAATATATTTTAATACAAAATCGTGAAATTCTATTTTTTTTATGGAAAAACTTTAGAAAAAGCTTCAGCAGAAAAAGGCGATTTTTTTGGATTCAAAGAAGAAAATTTTTTTCACACACATCAAAAAAATGCAGACAGAAAATAGGCATTCTATAAACTTTTAAAAGAAGAAAAAATGGAAATGAGTGACAATGTTTTGGTCATTTCAGAAAAAAAAATCAGTCAAAAAAATTTGTTGTTGGTGAAACATGAAAAAACAGAGGAGAAGACAAGTTTGGGCAATAAAAAACTAAAAAAAAAAACGACTGAAAACATTTAGAAAAAAAGATTAAATGGGTGACAATAATTCAAAAAAAAGAGCGGATAATCGGATGATTGGTGACAACCGTTTGAAAGAACAGTGTTCGTTTTTGCTCTCAAAAAAACGAGGAAAAAGAGGATTTCCATTTAATGAAAATAAAAGAGAACGAGTAGTTTTTTGGGGCAGTTTTTGAATAATAAATTACATTTACAAAAAAAGACAATTAAATCTGTATGTTTTTTTAGATGTTGGGAATGTATAGTAACCAAACCATAAAGCACTAAAAATTACAAAACTTAAAAATTTATTAAACATCACTAATTTTTGACCTCCCCTCTTTTCTCTCCTTTCATCCCTTTAATTCCCATTTTTCACTTTAGTCAATCAACCAATCATAACAACATTAATTATCAAACATTCTACATCTTTCTTCTTTATTCATCCGTTCCCTTCTTATTTTAAGTTAGTCATAAACATATATATATATATATATTTGAATATTTGTGTTAAATGTCTGTCACCGACTCGAACACAGACATTTGTAATATTCTCATAAAAAAAGAAGAAATCGCTAAAAAGAAAACCATGACTCACAAAAAAACATGGCACTCCTCTTCTTCTTTATTCAACTCTTAAACTTGACCGAAAACAAAAACCACTGAAAGAGATTTTTTTCTTGTCACATCGAAGCAACCTTCTTCACCTTTCCTTTCCTCCTCCAACAAACACACATGAACCTTTTCCCATTTTTGCATATTATTTTTTTCAACATGCACCGGGTCATTAAGAAGAAGAAAGGGAAAAGACAATTTTAAGCAAATCGTATTTCGGCGAAATTTTCTTTGATTTTTTTTCGTTCACCATGGCAGCAACAGCAGAGTCCGATACTCTTCTCTCTTTATTCACTTCACTCAAAAAAAAATCTCGGTCAAATGCTTTGACTCTTTTTCACCCAAAAAAAACACTTATATTATTATTTTAAAAAATTTTAAACGGTTCTTTTTTTTATGCCGGAAGAAATCACAAATAAAAACAACTAATAAATGTGAGAAGAAAAATCATTCATAAATTTTTCACCGGGAAAAAACGGAATATTTCGAAACAAAAAAAAATGATTTCAAAATGACCACTAAAAAAACAATCACCATTTTTTTTGAATCAAACAAAAAAAGCACTGATTTCACGCAAAAATATGAAAAAGTTTAGTTTAGTTTCGGCGCCATTGTTCGTTCAACAGCAGAAAAAAATGAAAGAAAGAACAATGTTTTTTATATTTTTTTGATGGCGCCATTGATCCAACTTCTTTTTTCTTGGGAAAAAAAGTGACCGTGAACAACAATAAAAATAACAACGAAGATTGGCGACGACGTAGTTTACAACTCCCAAAAGAATCTTTAAAAAGCTCATATTTTTTTTTAAAAAAATATGTATTTACAACTTTCTGTTCCTTTTTCTTTTCTTCTTTTTTTTTCTCTTGTGTTCATTTTTATATATTTTGTTTTGTGTCAAATCAAATTTGAAAAATAAAATGAGCGAAAAATTTGCATCTTTTCTCTCTCTTTTTTTCTTGCGCACTTTAAAAACAGTCAAAAAGACTTTGAATTCAAATTTGGCACAATTACACACCAGAGTTGCTGCTTTGCAGCTGGGATATGTGTATGTATTGTGTGAGAGACGGAAATCCGTTTTTAAACACTAAATCCAAAAATGCTTTTTTCAAAGTTGAAACTCTAAAAAAGCGTTAAATTCGTTAACAAATTTATTTCCGTTTTAAACCTTTGCTATTTTAGAAAAAAAAAATGTATTTGCAAAGAGTTTTAAAGATTTAAAAGGATTAACAAAATTAAGTGTTAAAGAAACTGTAAAGTAAACGAAATCGGCAAAACTTACCTAAAGTTTTTATTTACTGATAAAAACATAAATTTACTAAAACTTTTATACATTAGTTATCACAAACAAACAGTTCAGTTGATTCATAAATAATAAATTATGAATCAACTGAACTGTGTATGTTACAAAGCAAAAATATAGTGTACAGATATTTTTAGATGACTAAAACTTAATGTTCCCCACAATATTTGATTTAAAAAAAGTGAAAAGAGACATGAAAGGTTTAAAAATAATCAAATTTGGCTTTTACGAAAAAGTGAAAGTGTCAACACAAATACGAAATGTAACAAAAAAGACACTCCTTTTTTTACTCAAAAATGGCAAACAAAAAAACTTTGAATTTTTTTAAGAATTTTTATTCCATGACTTTTTTCTTCTTTTTTGAAGCAGTTTTAATGTTTTCTACTTAAAACAAGCTTCAAGTGACCCCCTTTTTTAAAAAAACTTCAAAAATTCCACGCAATTTTTTTGGCACCAACAAAAAAAGAAAAGTCAAACAAACAAAAAAATATCAAAATTCGGACTTTTACTTTTTTGTGCCCCCCTTAGGCATTTTTAAGAATAATATAAAAGTGCCTCTTTTTTTTGGTGTCTCTAATCGAGCCCCTTTCTCTTTTATATATTTGTGACTCCCGATGTTGATGTTGGCCCACCAAAGAAAAAAAAGAAGAATGAAAGCACGAACAAAGAAGAAATTAATGAACTCGCCATTTTAGAATAGTTTCCCCTTGAGAATGGTCAAAAATATTCAAGAAAAAAAAGCCACGCAGAAAAAAGGAAAATGGGCATCAGAAAAAAAAGAAGATAGGAAATGACAAAATGAAAAAATAAATAAGATGGATTTGCTTCTTTTAAATATTGGAAGTTTTTTTTGGCATTAAAACGGAATCAAAAATTTTTCAACTTTTATAAATAAGAAATACTGTACTTTAACAACAAATGTGCCAAAGTAAAATGGATTTGGAACAGAAAAACTTTTTTTGGAAAAAGATTTTGAAAAATGTTATTACATTTTTAACAGAAAAATCATGAAATGATTAAAAAAAACTTAAAACCAAAAACTGTTTAATTTTTATGTTACAAAAAATTTTCACTTATTTTTACAATTTTAATCATCAAAAATGTGGAACAAGCATTCGTTTTCCTTTTTCATTACTTTTTGAATCATACTTTGCATTTTTTGTGGCTAAAAACCATTGAAAAAAAATGAAACGGAGAGTGTCTGAAAAAGTGACCATCATCAAAAAAAAGGTTTCCCTTAAAAAATGAATTGGCTTTTTTTACAAAAATTAAATTCAAAATCAAAAAATTATAATTTCACCTTCATTTTGCCTTTTTTTTCTGTCTTACAAAAATGGCCTTCCATCAGAAAAAAAGGTGTGAATATTTTTTAATCATTTTTATAATAAAAATTTTATTCTCCCAAAAAAAGTCAGAAGAAGGAAAAAAACAAATCTTATAAAAAAAAAATGTTAGAAAAAAGTGTGGTGAATCGCGTAACCAAAAAACCAATGAAAACAATAGCATTCCATGATTGTTAGAAAAAAAGAAGAGAAAATGACCTTCAAAAAAAAGTGAAAATAAGAAATGAAAAACTGACAATGAGAGGGAATCATAAAAATAAAAAATCTATTTTTTGCAATAGATATCTATCAACCACAGAAATTTCATTGATTTTTACATAAAATTTTTTCTTTTTTAGTAAACTTAATTACAACTTTTTTTTAAAGTTTTCTTACTATAGTAATAAAGAAACATGAAACAGAAAAAAGTTAAATTTTAAAAACTCTGATAACTTTATCTCTCTTATTTCATTGTGATATTACGAAATGTATGTAAATGAAAAAAATTTATGCAATTTTCTAAAAAAAATTTATTGTAAGAAACAAAATGTGAAAATTTTTACAAACCAAAAAAAAGAATCAACAGTAAAAATGATTGAAAATTAAAACTAATGATTTCGTTGACGATAAGCATTTCGAAGTTTTTTTAAAGCTACAGTATTGCATCCCGATTTGAAATTTGGGGGACAAGATTCAGTTAATCCAGTAGTACAAAGTGTTTCAATATATTCATTGATTCTTTGGCGAACAAGATGCCCATTTTTAAAATCAAGAGAAATATCAAGTTTTGGTTTTTCCTAAAAAATTAAATTTAAGGAAATGAAATAAACTTACTAAAAAAAATTTTACCTTTGCCACAAGAGTCAAAAATTCTTCAAATCCAAAATTTGCTGATAAACTGCGCAATGTCAGTTTTGCCAAATTTGATGAGAAAATTTTTTTAATGAATGCTTCTGGCATTTTTCTTTTTGTATCATAATCCCTGCAAAATTATATTTTTAAAAAAAACTTCAACAAATTTAAACTTACATTTGTAAAGAAAAAAGAGAAGGAATTGAATCAAGTATAATTTCATAGGGGACAATTTCACCATTTTTATAATAAATAATTGAAGAATGAAGTTCAAGTTCTTTAAGATTTTCAGAAGAAGTCAAAAATTTGAAATCCTCAAAAAACACTTTTTGAGAATTCAATATTAAACGTTTTAAATCACAAATAGCAATTTTTGGAATTAACTGAGAAAGATGAATTTCATGTCCAATTGTTAAAGTTCCAGAAATGCCCAAATTATTTGGAAGTTCATGAATTTTGTAATATTTTGAATTATTGAAATGAACAAGATATTGGTACAAAAATGCACGATTTCCATAGTTAACAAAATGGCGTTTTTCTTGGATAAAATATTTGTTAACTTTCATTAATTTTGTAGCTTGTTTTGGATTGGCATTCATTTTCATATACTTCAAAACATCAGATGGAAATTCGCTCCTTGGTGGATACTTTGGAGTTTGAATTTTTGAAACAATTTTAATAAAATTTTGCCTGGTGAAAGTCATTGTTGAAATATTTGATTGCGTTGGAATTGTTTAAATTGAAATCTAAAAAATATTCAATTTATTTATTTCTAATTAAAATAAACACAATTTTTAAATCCATGCAGAAAATATTTAAAAAAACATATGAAAAGAAAAGGCAGTCTCAAAAAGTTTTCAATCTTATAAGCAAAAAAAGATTTTTAAAAAAGAATAGAAAATAGAGATATGGACTATGGTTATTGGTCGTAATTCCAATCAATATTTTTGTGATATGGAAGGAATTTTTAATCAATATTTCCAAATATGAGAATTTAATAATTTTTCAAATTTATCTAACCTTTTTTGTTTTTTTAAAATCCAATTGTTAATTCACCCAAAAACATGTTACAGTATTTTGTTTTTCGATAAAAGGCTTTTTTATTTTTATAGCACACATTAGGACGATATACTGTAAACGAACGTTAATCAATCATTCTTATTAGGCAAAAAAATTTTCTCTCTTTTTTTGTAATCTTTATTTTAAGGGCAGGGGTGTGCGTTCGGTCAGTCAAAAAGCTGTTAGTCATAAACCAAATGCATTTTTTCTTCTTTGGTTTGGTTATGACTTAACCGAAAAAAGAATAAAATTTTTCGGTCAGTCAATAACTGACTGAAAAATTCTCGGTCAATGATTAACCGAGTCAAACATTAACCGAGAAAAAAAATACTGTCCGTCACAATGATAAAGAATGAAAAAGTACGTGTGTCCGCATGTAAAAAAATGCATTCAATTTTTTTTCTTTTGTTTGTCTCGGTCAATGATTGACCGAACTTTTTTGAGTCAATGTTTGACTCGGTTAATCATTAACCGTAGCTACGTGTACAGGTTTTTCAAAAGCTCTCCAAATGCAATAAATTTGGTATCATTAGATGCGCAGTAAAAATATTGATGGAAAGTAAAAAATAAATGAGTAAAAAAAAGTAATATTACTGCTTAATATTACTGTTAAAAAATAAAAAAAAGAATTTTTTTTCAGCAAGGGAACACACTTTCTTTATACAAATTTTCGTGTCGTGTTCGCAAACAACACTTTTTTTGCAGCAAAAAAAAGTTTTTTTTTCAAAAGTTCAAACCCTACCAGAGACACAAAAATATTTTTTATCTCCGATTGAGCTTATTTTTGGTACATATATGCTTTCGACTATGTAGAATCCAAAAATAACAGCAGTTCTTTTTTTTTTAAAAGTTTACGATTGTTAGAGTCGAACCAGTGACCGAAGGACTCATGCGCAGCGCCGCTGCCACTGCGCCATAGACGCAAACTTTTGACCGCTTACTTTCGCTCAATTTTTAAAAATACTATTCGATGCAGAAAAAAATTCTGAGTCGAATAGGCTTGGTTTTACAAAGGAAGAAGGTGGAAGACAGAATACAGGTCAAAAAAACCGATTTTCCCTAATTATTTGTATTAAAGTGATAGTCAAAAGTTGGATTTTCGAAATCTCCGTATTTTTTTACATCTAGGTGGATAAAAATTAAATTTTAAAAAAAAAGTTTTATTTTTTACAGTATACCTAAGCACTATAAGTCGCGACGTTTCTTACCACGAAAACACAGATTTAATTTTATTTAAATTCTCAAATTCGTTTTAATTGAATTTAATTAGAAAAAAAAGTGCAAACAAATTTGTTTAATTTTTTAAATATTGTATAAAAAAGGAAATTAAATAAGGAATCGAAAGATACCAGGATCGACAAGATCTGTGAAACACGTGCAATTTGCGGCAAGATCAAAGATGCTGCACATGTTAGTGTTAAACATAAATTTAATAAACTTTTTTATCTAACTCTAAATGATTGTTTTTATTAATGCTATTTCTTTATTTGGATATGTTAAGTAATTTGTACTCACAGAAAAAATTTCTGTGCATTTTTTTCAGAAATATTAGATGTTTAGTATATTGCTCCGTTTTTTAAAATAATTTAATAAAAACAAATCAATTTTTAATATTAAACAGATAATATATGACAAAATACTTAAAAAGATATATCTATATGGAATTATAGGGAACCTTCAGTGGTAAAATGATTAATAAGGCGCTGTTGTGACTTAAAATATTGGATTTTTCTTTGTTTTGCAGCTTCACTTTTTCCTGGAATTCGTGTATCGCAGAGATTTTTAATACGATGAATGCTTTCCAAACCTAAAAATGTGATTTAATTAAGGATGACAAGATTTGTCGCAACATACTTTGCTCGGAAAATTTGCCAATTGAACCAAATTCAATTACAAATGGCATAACATGATGTCTGAGTATATGTAGTTTTGTTTTTTTACCTAGGAGATCTGGATATTTTTCATCAATTAAAACAAAAAATTTTGAATTGCTACATACAAATGATTATAAAAAACCAAAATCAATAAGAATAACTCAATAATCAAAAGCAAAAACAATAATTCCCCTAAGAGAAGGCTTGAAACAACTCAAAAAATTGATTCGTTTTTATTGCATTTTTTTGCTTGAATGGCAGACTATGCATTATACAAAGACATGTTGCATAAAAAAAACAAAAATTGAACCAAATAAACAAAAATACTTAACAAAAATATTGAATTATTTTAAAAAACGAAGCAATATACTAAACATCTAATATTTCTGAAAAAAATGCACAGAAATTTTTTCTGTGAGTACAAATTACTTAACATATCCAAATAAAGAAATAGCATTAATAAAAACAATCATTTAGAGTTAGATAAAAAAGTTTATTAAATTTATGTTTAACACTAACATGTGCAGCATCTTTGATCTTGCCGCAAATTGCACGTGTTTCACAGATCTTGTCGATCCTGGTATCTTTCGATTCCTTATTTAATTTCCTATTTTTATAAATGTATTATAACATTCTTAAAACAAAAAAATATTAATAATTGTTTCAAAAAATTTTGATATAAAAATAAAAAAAATATTAAAATTTTTTTTAAGTTTGTGTTTGGCAAAATGTCAGCAAACTAAACGACTTATAGTGCCTAAGGAGCTGTTTCTTTTTTTTTTCTTTCTTTTTTTTTGACTGAAAAAAAATGAAGGGGAACACTGGCGTTGCACATTGCTGCGCACGTAGCTAATTAACCGAAATTTTTTTCGTCAAAGCGTGACTGAGTCATTGTTTAACCGACGAACTTTTGTCAAAGTCAGTCAAGACTGACCGAACGCACACCCCTGTTTAAGGGTCTTTTTTTGCAGGGAACAAAAAGACAGCATTGGCCGTTGCATTTTAATGGTTTCTCACTGTTCTCTCTAATAAAAAATTTTTGCAGCTGCAAATTTCAGCAGTTTTGCAAAAATAAAATGTGTAAATGATTTACAAAAACAATTTTAACCATTTTTTTTAATTCATTTGAAAATATAAAATATTATTTGCTGTTAAATTACTGATAAAACATTGTTTTATTTACATAATTATTTATTTAAATTTTCCTTTTTTATAGTTATATCCAATATATTGTTTATTATGGCAAATATTCATGATCTCTTTTATCCACCTGGAATAAAGCCATCTGAACAACCTGCAAATACTGGAAGAACAATTGCGTATCAAATTTCAAATCAACCACTTTTAATTTCCAATTCAGATGAAAATAAATATTCTTATACTGAAGTACGCTTAATTAATTAAATTACAAAATAAATCTTAAGTTTTTATAGGCAAAACTTCGAATTTATTCATGCTGCAAAGATCTTGGAATTACAACTGAAAGGGAGATTAAATATCCAGATCTTCAAAGAGCTTATAAGCTAAAGTTCGATATTGAATTGGCACGAGATGTAAGCTTTCTAAGTTTTAAAATTGCAAAAAATTAAATTTTTTCTAGGAAATGCATAATCTTTTTAAAAATCGAAATGCAACAAATGCTTTAAAAGAAGGTTTACAATCATTTATTCATGTTATTGAAGCCAGAAAAACAGAAGATAATACAATTCGGCTAAAATTAAAAGAAAATTATGAAGAATATATTAAAAAATTGGAAGATCGATATGAAGGTCCACCATTTCGACAATTAACACCTGAAGAAGTTGATTCAATTTTTAATCCACCAAAGCGTGAACCATATAATTATCGAAATAATGGAGGATGTGGAGGTAGGCCAAGATATATTTCAAGAAACAATCGATTTGATAGAAATGGTATTGGTCCACAACAACAATCATATCATCAAAGACAACAACAACAATATTTTCCGCAACCTCAATATGGTGGAAATCAAGGTGGTTATGGTGGTGGTGATGTAAGACTTGTTAAACTTATTTTTGAGATAATTATTGTTATCTTTTTTAGTATAATAATTTTCGTGGCCGATATTATCCTTCTTCAAATTTTCAACAACGACCATTTTTTAATCCAAATTATGCAAATAATTACAATAATAATAATCGATTCAGCCAAGGACCAATGGCAGCTTTTATTAATGAAAAAAAGGTAACCTTAGATTTTTATCATTTTTAAAAATACTTATAAATTTTTTTAGCAACAAAAAGATAATGAAAAGGAACGAATTCGAAATGAAAAAAAACTTTTACGAGAAAATTATGATAAAATGAAAAAAGATCATGAAGCAGAACGAAAAAGAATTATTGCAGAAATTCAAGAAGAATCTGAAGCAAAAATGAATAATCTTTTAATTTGCTATTTTGAAAAGCTTGGTGAAGTTGAAGCACATGCAATTGAAGAAAATAAATGTATTATTTATGAATTTTCAAAATTAAAGACTTGATTTGTATTTATATTTTCATTTGTAAATTTTTGTTATTTTTATACACATTTTTTTATATTTTATATACAGTCGAACTTCGTTATAACGTCCTTTTCATGAGGTCCCTTCAAAAAAACGTGGGAGTTTTGAACCTTGGTTTAACATCTTTTGTATTTTCTTGCAGCAATTTTTATTTTTACTTTCTCTTAACTTTTTTTGTGTAAAAATTATTGTTTCAAACTTGCAAAAGGGCATCTGTTTTTTTTAACTTTCCATATTGAATCCTAAAAACAGAAAAAGAACTAGAATTATTTTAACTCAAAAGATTGGAATAATTGAAGCATCAAAGAGAAAGTAGGTATTAGAATTAGCTGAAGAATTCAATCATCCATTATCGACTATCAAATCGATCATTAAAGATAAAAGTCGAATCACAGAAGCGTTAAATAGTGGTGCAAATGGGAAACAGAGTAAAACGAGGGTGCTCGATATTCCTATTTAGAAGAAGCGTTAGTATTGTAGTTAAAACAAGTTAGACGCAAAAATGTTTCTATTGATGGTTCATTGTTGAAGGTATCACATTATCACATTTGATTGCTATTAATTGTTTTTGTTTAGGAAAAATTAACTGCTTTGGCTAAATTGCTTGATAAATTTGTTGCTAATAATGGATGGCTTGATAATTTCAAGAAGCGAGATGGAATTATTCTTAAAGAAGCTCAAGGAGAAGTTGTTGTTGTTGTTGACGCTGTAAATGATTATCGTACAAGTAACCTTTATTGGCTGAATATAGTGAAGATAACATTTTTAATTTCGATGAAACTAGCTACGTGCGCAGCAATGTGCAACGCCAGTGTTCCCCTTCATTTTTTTTCAGTCAAAAAAAAAGAAAGAAAAAAAAAAGAAACAGCTCCTTAGGTATACTGTAAAAAATAAAACTTTTTTTTTAAAATTTAATTTTTATCCACCTAGATGTAAAAAAATACGGAGATTTCGAAAATCCAACTTTTGACTATCACTTTAATACAAATAATTAGGGAAAATCGGTTTTTTTGACCTGTATTCTGTCTTCCACCTTCTTCCTTTGTAAAACCAAGCCTATTCGACTCAGAATTTTTTTCTGCATCGAATAGTATTTTTAAAAATTGAGCGAAAGTAAGCGGTCAAAAGTTTGCGTCTATGGCGCAGTGGCAGCGGCGCTGCGCATGAGTCCTTCGGTCACTGGTTCGACTCTAACAATCGTAAACTTTTAAAAAAAAAAGAACTGCTGTTATTTTTGGATTCTACATAGTCGAAAGCATATATGTACCAAAAATAAGCTCAATCGGAGATAAAAAATATTTTTGTGTCTCTGGTAGGGTTTGAACTTTTGAAAAAAAAACTTTTTTTTGCTGCAAAAAAAGTGTTGTTTGCGAACACGACACGAAAATTTGTATAAAGAAAGTGTGTTCCCTTGCTGAAAAAAAATTCTTTTTTTTATTTTTTAACAGTAATATTAAGCAGTAATATTACTTTTTTTTACTCATTTATTTTTTACTTTCCATCAATATTTTTACTGCGCATCTAATGATACCAAATTTATTGCATTTGGAGAGCTTTTGAAAAACCTGTACACGTAGCTAGATGAAACTGGCTTATTTTGGAAGGTTTTACCCAGCAAAACTTTGAAATGTTATTGCTTTAAAAGTTGTAAGGAACGCTGCTTATACTACGAACGCCAAACGCCCCGCCTCTCTCTTTCCATCTCTTTCTTCGATCTTCCTTTCCAGTCGATCGAGTCACTTTTTCTTCTCTCTCTTTTTACTCGACTCGTATATATTTTTCTCTCGTAAAATACATGGAATAAATTTATAAACAATTATAAACCTCTCTCTTAGCGACAAATCATCTTTAAATACGGTAATTCACACCTAATTACCTTCAAAAGTTATGGAATTATGTCACTATTCCAAATACATAAAAAAGAATTATTGTATTTGGAATAATGCAAGAAAGCCCTTCAAACTACCATAGATCAATTCTTATCATAAATATTGCTTCAATATATTGTTGTTACATTTGTCAATTGCTTTAATAAAAAAATTAACAGAAACCTAACAAAAATGGCTTGAACCTCGTTATTACGTCGACCTCGTTATAGCATCTTTTTTTCCACGGTCCCCTGAAAAACGTTATAACGAGGTTCGACTGTACTTTCTTATTTTCGTTTATTGCTTTTTTGAGATTAGATTATTTTTACCTAAAATAACATTTTTTTTGAAATAAAAAAAAACATAACAAAACTATGAAAGAAAAGAAACCCGCAAAAAAATGTATGTAAAGAAATCGGTTATTTTTTTTAAATTACGGCCTTAAAGTATCAGATCGACTTAGTTGTGGAACTTCAGGATGCCATAATTCCATAGATAAAATAATTCGAACGGTATTTGCAGATGCTCCATCAAACCATATTTCATGTTCAAATGATTCATCATAAACAATGAATTTGCCAGTTTTCCAGCCTTTTGTATCTGCAGCAACTCGAATTCTGGCATCTGAAGTAACTTGAAGGCCGAGTTGTGCTTCAAGGACATAATTTGTTGCACCACAATGTGGCCAAATTCGTGTGCCTGTTTGTAGGACTGATATACGAATCTGAAAGTTTTATAAAAATGATGAAATTATTTTTGTAACAAAATGGTTCTGGTACTGGAGCTACAGTATTTTAGTCTGTGTGTGTGTGAATAAAACTTACATCTCCTTTAAAGCATCCAGCATCATTAACAAACTTCTTTAAAATTGTACATGTTTGTGGCACTCTTTTACAATTTTCTTCAATAAATGTTGAATCTCGTGTTATTGGATATGCAACAAGTCGGCCCTCAGTTAAATGTAAATCTTCAGCTTCAAATAATTCTTCATAATTTTGCCACAGCTTTATTGCTTCTTCACGGATAACAGTCCACTGTCTTTCAACATGTTTAAGATGTTTTCCACAGCCTGTTTGTTCAAGGGTCCACCATGGCCGTGCAATTAAACCTTCAAGATTATGAAAAGATCGTTGAAGTGGAGATGGAAAAAGTCCCAAATGTGTTGCTTCTTCATAAACCCTTAATGCCTCTTGATTTCTTCCAAGTCTCATTAATCCATCACCAAGATGAAAATAGAATTTTGCATCAATTATTGCTTCATCAGATCCACGTAATCCCCGACGCATATATTGAACACCTCTTTCAAAATCATGATCATGAACTTTTAAAATATATCCATAATACGCTTGTGCCAAGGCATCATTTGGATTTGCTTCTAATACCGCAGAAAAAACATTCCTGGCATCTTCTATTCTTCCCATCATTAAAAATGTTACACCAAAATTATTTTGTAATTCAATATCATCAGGGAATCGATCAAGAAGGGCACGTTGAACGGTCATAACTTTATGCAAATTTCCACGATATCTTGCACATTCAATTATATTATCAGCAGTCATTCGAAAGAGTGCTTCTGGAGTATCGTCATCATCTAAGACAATTTGATATTCTGCAATTGCAGCATCTAATAAATATTCATTTCCTTCAAATTCACTTCGAAGTTGTAATGTTCGGGCTCTACCGTAATGTGCCCTAGGGGATCCTTTATTATATGATAAAACTTGTTCATAGAGGGATGAAGCTTTTGCAAATTCATGCTGAAAAAAAATTTTTTTTTAAACGTTTTACAAATATGTCACTGCATCAGTTAAAGGGCCTGCTTGATGTATTTTAAATTTTTACACTTTTTTTCAAAATGGCATGAACCTGACAATCAGACAAAAGAACAATAGAAAAAGACCCTGATTGTCAAGTTCATGCCATTTCAAAAAAAACGGTGAAATAAAAGATGTATCAAAATGTGCCCTCCCTTTAAATTTTATTTGTTTTGGTAGGGTAGTAAAATACTTTAGCTTGTTAAGGTTAATATAAAAGTTAGTCTCACCTTTAAAAAAATTAGAAGAATAAAAATGTTAATTATTTATATTAGTAATGTTTTTTTGTTAAATTACCACAATCTTGGCAACCATTTAAATACCTTTTCAAGTAAAAAATCTGCTGTATCTAATCTATTTCGATGTTTATAATCATCTCGATTTGTTATTGCTTTTCGATTATATTGTGGGCTTCTAAAATTACTTTCATTTACAAAAAATATAAAAATTATGCTATACTTTTTTCGAATGGAAACAATATCATGTGTTTGCATTCTTAGTTGTTCTGCAGCTGCAGCAGCATCAGTTTCCATAGTCTCATCCTCGCCTTCTTCGTTTTCATCATCGTCATCATTTTCGTCTTCATTATTATTTTCATCTCCTTGAGGATAAGCTTTCTGTTTCCGCTAAAAAAAAATATAGAAATTACTACAATTTTTCCATGGAAACTATTTTTCTATTATTTAAAAAATTATTTTTTTGGGAATTTTTAAAATATTTATTAAATGTCAAAGCCTCCAAGCCGATCAAATTTAAAGGTAAAATATTTTAATCAATTTTTACCAAATTTCGACTTTTTTTAGAACAAAAGTCCAAGCAGGTCTTCACTGGCTTCAATTTATGATTCATGGATGGATGGGAATTCTGTTAAAAGTATAGAATCTCGAGACACAGCGGCCACCCCAAAACCACAAAAAAAGAAAAAAAGCAATTTTAAATTTGATAAAAGATATACCGAAGTTATGTCAGTAACACCAGTAAGTTTTTTTAAATTTTAAATAAAATGGGTATTTTTTTTTGAGAAAATTTAAATTTCTTTTTTTAGGAAATTCCCCGAACCCCTTCACCTCAACAAATTGTTGTTCTTACTCCCCAAATGCCAAAACCAAAACCAAAAAAGAATCCAATGCGCTCAACGGCTTCGGTAATTCAAAAGCCCTTTTTTAAAACCTGCAAAATAATTTTATATTTTATAGTCCCCAATTGTTTTCGAAGATTATAACGAATTTTATGATTGGGTTTTTAATGGTGACGAAGATGATATAAATCCAACCGAAATTGAAAGAATGCTTTTTAAAAATTCCAAAAATCAAAAATAAATAAATAAAACAAACTTTTGAATGTTTTAATAAATTTCTTCTTGGGGCAGGATTATCTTCGGCAACAATATTTCGTCTCCATGAGGCAGCTTTTTTCTTTGGAATTTTAATAGGATTATGTTTAGGAAGGTGTTGTTGGGGGGCAGTAGGTTGGGATTCATATTCTTCTTCATCATCGCCGTCGTCATCGTCTTCGTCTTTATCATTATCATGTTTATCGGAAGCAAATGATTTTTCATCGTTTTTATTGTCATTTTTTTTGACTTCTGGAGGCGATTCTTCAACAATAGTTTCAGATTCATCATCATCATCTTCATCTTGATGCTCTTCAGTTACTTCAAGCTTTTTCCTTCGACGTGATTTTTTCTTCTAAAAATATTTGGGATTCTGGATTTGGAATTCAAAATTTTAAAAAAGTAGAGATAATACTTCTTCAAACAAAGTTTTTCTTATAAATGAACCCGAAAATCAGGCAAGAAAAACATTTTTATTTTCAGATTTTTAACAAAAAATTTAGGGATAAACGATTATTATTTGCCTGATTTTCAGGATTAGTCAGAAGAAAATTTTGTTTCAGATGGAACTTTCTCCATTAAAATGATCTTACTTGTTTAGGCTCTTCTATTTCTTCAGTTTGCTCTTCTTGAACATTTTGTGTTTCAATTTTAACTTCTTCAGTCTTTTCCTGTTCTGTGTCTTTTTGCTTTTTTCTCCTTCTAGATTGTTTTACAGGAGCTAAATGTTGTCGTTCATCACCACCACCATCGTTTCCATTTTCTTCTTCTGCCGCCTTTTGCGCTGCAGCTTCTTTTCTTTGCCTTCGAGCACTTTGTTTTGCAGCTTTTTCACGTAATTTCGCAAATAATTCTTCTTCCTGTGGTTCTTCATCCATTTCTTCTTCATCTCCAGCAGTAATTATTTCTTCCGGTTCAGAAGAAGCCTTAGAAGGTCCACGATCGGGTGGATTTGCAGCTTCTCCATCATCTTCTAAATCTTCATCTTCAACAATTCGGGGAGTTTTAACATTTTTATCACTTTCTGTTTCATCTTCATCAAATTGTGATGATGAAACCGGGTGATCATCATCATCGTCTAAAAAATATTTTTATCTTTAACAGAAATAAATAATTAATAACCATCTATTTCAGTAAAAACTGTTAACATTGCAGAACATAAAAATATAAATACAAATAATACAGCCCACAATCGAACACCACCCTAAAAAAAGCGAAAATTTTGAATTCGTGTTGGGACATTTTTGGAAAACTTGAGGGAAGTGTACCTTTGTCACAGAATAATCAACTTTTGTTGGAACAACCATAACTGCCATATTATGTACATTTCCATGGCCGACTAAAAATTTATTTTTCCGAAAATTTGTACAATGCTTTTCAGAGATAAAATCCAGTAATAAATTTCGTTTCATTTTGAAATCGATAAAAATAATAGAAAAAAATTTTTTTTGAAGAAAAAATACTTACAACTTGAACCCTGCCTTCGAAATTGTGGCCTCAGTTGTGGAGTATTTCCACCATTTTGTACTCCATAAGCACCAATTCCATTACTTGTTGACATATTTTTTTATATAAATTTAATAAAAACAAAAAGGGATCTTTTGATGCTTTAGCGCAACTTTTCTTCTTTTTTTTAAAATAAAAATCCCAAGTAAACAACAAAAAAATCTCTTTGTTGTTGAAAAAAATTCGTAAACTTTTGATGGTGGATGAAAGCGATCAATCAGCGGCAAAAAAATAATAGATATATGCTATCTCCGATCCCTCTCAACTGGCAAAACTATGAAATATATTTTAATATCGATCGGGAAAAAAAGAGAGAGATAAAAGCAAAGTAGCAGCAGCCTCCAGCAAAAAGGTAAAAAAATTCGTTTCGTGTTTTTAGCCAATAATAAAAAAATAGGCAATAATTCGTTCGGGAAAAAAATATAAAAAAAAATGTTTGTAGTTATATATAAAAGAGTTGTTGGTTGCCAGTGGCGCCACCACCAATGTTGCTGTTTACTTCGCTGAAAAATTAATTATTTTTTCAAAAAAATGAAAAATCGAGAAAAAAATTAATTGTATTTTTATACAATTTTTTTTCAAACACGAAAAAGTTTTTTATGTTTCAAAACAATGAACGAAAGTAAGTATAATTTCAAAAGAGTAAAGTTAGCTATTTTTTCAAAAAAAAGAAAATGCAGCTGTTGCTAGAAAAAAATTTGTTTGATGGATTTGTAAGAGAAAAAACTTTTTTTTAAATCCATCAAAAAAAGGCATGAATCAAAATGTTCGTTTTTTGAAGCCATATGAGTACATTTATAAGCAGCTTCCGTACCATTAATAAAAAAATAGATTAGATTTTAAATCCGTTTTCAATAAAGAAATATTTAATTTTATACATTTTTATTCGAATAAAAGGTAAAAAAGGTGTATTTTATTGAATTAAAAGGTGTTTTAATACTTCTGAAACAACTAAATAATATTATTTTGGATTAAGCAAAATTGTGAAAGGCATTAATTTTGAGACAGCTGCTTTTTTTCATTGAAAAAATGGCCATTATAGTTTTTTGCAAAAATAGGAAAATAAAAAGTTTGTCAATTTTATGTAAAAAAAATACAATAGAATTGGCCGTTTTTACAATAATGTGGTACAGAATAACTCGAAAATATTTTTAATTTAAAAATTCATTGCTTTCTTGTAAAAAGACATTAAAAAAAGGCATAAAAAATGCCAAAAATAAAATTTTAGCAATTTTAGATTGTTTTAGCAATAAAATGCTACTGTAATTTACTTCTAAAAAATATTTTTTAAAACAAATTTTTGGGTAATATTGGAAAAAATGACAATAAAATTTGAAAACTTTTAAACAAAAAAGCGATCTTTTGGCTTGTGTTCAAAAATAGTTTTTTATGCTACTTTTTTTTGATGGAGGCAGAAAAAGAAAAGGAAATAAGATTGTGTCTTCCGGGGTTAAACCAAAAACATGACAATGAAAAAAAGAAAGAACAACAATTACCCGGGTTCTTTCTTTTTCATTTTATGCATTTATTCAAAAAAACTTTTTTCAAAATCCATATATTTTTTTTACATTTTAGTGGTGAAAGATAAAAAACACAATAAATTTTGAATGAAAAAACACAATTTTTTTTCTTTAAAGCGCAAAAGATCGACCGCTTAACTCTTTTTTTCTTGTTCAGCAGAAACAAGCTTGTCGGAAATATATATTTTTTGTGGTTGATTCAAAGGCTTTAAAAAGAGAGGAAAGGGAAACTCGATCAAATTCGATATCGCTTTACATCCCCCCTTTTTACTTCCTATATCCACCGCATTAGCCGTCGTCAAGAAATAAAAAAAAAGAAGTATATAAAAAAGTGATCGACTCGGCTGTCAGCTTGACGAGAAAAAAATGAGGCCTTTTTTCCGAGACCAAAAAAACTTTGTTGTCTCTCAAAACTTTGTAAAAGAAAGTTCTCTGGTTTTTTCACAGACATTGAAAATTGACGTAATTATTCTCACAATTTTTTTTATTTTGCACTTAAATTACTTGCAAAAAGAACGTTTAAAATCAAAAACACAACAAAAATAATAATAAAAAGGCACAGTTTACAATAACCCTAATAATAATAATAATCAACAGTTAAAACCTATGTTGAAGTATATCCTTCTTGAAGACTTTCAGCAGGCTTCCATGAATTTATACCATTTACTAAAAGATCATTTACTTCAATTGTTTCAAGATATGCAACCTAAAATGTTTTTTAATTAAACACTTTGAGAAAATAATTTCTTACTGTAGCTCGAATGTATCGTACTACTGTATTTACATGAATAGGATCAAATGAACGTTGTAAATAAAGATTCCTCCAAACTGCTGCAGCAAGATATGGATCTTCTTGAAGAAAACCCTAAATAAAATAAATCAAAAAGGTTTAAACGAATAAATAAATTATACCTCATCATATTCAAGTAAAGTTTGAACATAAAGTCCATTCATTTTTCTCATATCTGCTGTAGTATTAAGTTTTTGATTTAATTGTTCCTATAAATCGGATTACAGTAATCACATTTACAAAAAATAAATGAAACAAACTCCAAGAAGTTCAAGCCTTTTATCAACATCAAGCCATAATGTACTTAATATTCCATCTCGAATTCGATTGTATGCTGCAGCATCTAGTGAAACATGTATTCTCATCAATAGCATCCTTGAAAAAGGGATAAAAGTCGTATACAAAAGAATAAAAAGTTTACCAAACATGAATAAGTGTAAGCTTAAACCAAGTTGACATGTAATCTTCTAATCCAAAATCTAAAAAACTAAAAACTCAAAGATATCAAAGTTATAAAAATTTGTTACTTTTGCATAATACTAAATATGGATAATTATTTGCACAATGATAATACAATTGACCAGCCGCTTTATCTAAAAGCTAAAAACTAGCTATTAATTAAATTAGTATCCCAAAGATGAAACATACTTTTCTAAGTTCTGGATCAATTGAATCTGGTTCTCGTTTAAATTTTTTTCGAATTGCTGCATAAGCAGTTTGTAATCTTAATGGCATTTTTGATGGTTCTTTTTGTAATTGATTTTCTACATATTCATCAACAGATTTATTAAAGTTTATCTAAAACTTTAATTTTTTAAACAATTAAAATATTTGTCTTACCTTTGAAGGAACCATTAAATGCCTTTGAGAAAGTAATAAACGATCACATCTTTTTGCTATTGTTAATGTTCTTCCAGCTATTAAACGTTGCATAATATTAAAATGTTTAAAAATTTAAAAGTTAAATGTTTTTAAATTAAAACAGATTTTTCATGTTCAAATTTTAATTTTTAAAAAAAGCTTAAGCAATTTTAAAGATAAAAAGTTCGACGCATTTTGCCAAAAAGCTTTTTTTCAAAGTTGTTGCAACATTTTCAATCGCTTCCATTCAAAGCTCAACACAATTCTTTGTTTAAATCTTCTATCAACATTATTTTTAATCAAAAATGTCAGAATCAGAACATAAACGACGATATATGACTCCATCAGAATATATGAATGCTCAAAAAGAACGTGGCGGATGTACTGAAGATTTTAAAGAAACTATGAGGTTTGTATTTTGTTTTAATTATTCAACTTTATAAAAAACAATTAAAATTTTTAGTAGGTCGGCAACACTTGGAGTTTCGGCTGGACTTCCTTTTGGATGTTATGTTGCATATATGTGAGTTAAATCTATGTATTGATTTAATATAAAAAGAATCTTTTAGGAATGGCCATAGAACTTTTAGACCTTTCATCTCAAAA
Organism: Panagrolaimus sp. PS1159; assembly: GCA_963922195.1. Taxonomy (NCBI): domain Eukaryota; kingdom Metazoa; phylum Nematoda; class Chromadorea; order Rhabditida; family Panagrolaimidae; genus Panagrolaimus; species Panagrolaimus sp. PS1159. The sequence continues at coordinate 787,340 of CAWUHW010000012.1, read as the reverse complement.
ACTTTGCTTACAACTGTAACCTCAACAGCTTTCTTTGGAATGTTAGGAATTTTAATTGGAACATTTAATTGTTTAAGAGTTAGAAAATGAATAAATAGGTATTTCTTTGTTTCGTATTGTTAAGTTTCTATTTGATTTCATATGAAATAAATCTTCAATAATTAAGCTTCCATGAAATTTGTTACTCATTACTGTTTTGAAATTTTTTATTTACTTTTTTTACTCATCGGTTTTAACGCTTTTCTTTCGTTTCATCAAAATTTTGAGCCAGGCTAATGAGATCAAAAATTTAATCTTTACAAAAACCAAAGGATACTGTAATTTCAAAATTGTTCAAGATAGACGCAAAAAAGCTAAAAGTGACATTTTCAAAAAAACTTAATTGGAAACAAAAAATAAACTTTGATAAAATCTCGGTCACTTACAATCTCCACGAAAATTTTTAGCCATAAACAAATTTTTTGGGAGCAAATATTTTGCTCTTTGCTGCACCTTTTAAAAGAATGTTCTTTTATCAATGGAATTTTAAACAAAAATTTTTATTTTTTTTCTTCATACACAACATTTTTTAAAACTTTTGAATCTATTAATGGCACTTTCCTCTCATATCACATGAAAATATAAAAATAATAACCAATAATAATAACATTACAACAAAATAAACACGTATATCCTGCACCAATGCATACAAAAATGATAATGATGCTGAAGAAGATCTTATATAATTGCAACAACGAAAAACAACGACAAACAAACAAAAAGAAGTGAATTAGTTTTATAAGATTAATCTATATACAATTGTACGACGGATATCAGTGAACCCAGCAAGATAATAAGTAAATAAATAATGGAATTAATAAGCTGCCAGAAAGAAATGGAATGGTAGCAGAATTACAATTATCTTCATTACTGCAAATATATGCATCTTCCCCGTCATCATTATGCTTGTAACCAGCAAAATTGTATTCAGGATCATACCCAGTAATGCATTGGCGCAGAGTTCGACCACCTGGTGAGATCAATTTCTGCAAACAAAAATGTTATGAAAATTTTAAAAGAGAAAAACTAACCAAACAACGTTCTCCAACACACGTTTTTGCACATTTTGCTTCATTGACATTGTTTTGGCAGCATTTGAGAGATTCTAAAAAAATCAGATAAATTGGGTACAAAAATGCAAAAGAATTTTTGATTTAAAAATTAGCCTAAATTATAAAAAAACGGAACTAACCTGCAAATTGAATGACAAGAACAAAGATGAAAATAACTTGAAAGAAATATTTAAACTTTGAAGTGGAAGACATGGTTTTTAGGAGCATCTTGGGCTGAAAAAAATTAGTTTAAATAAATAAATTTAGTTAATTTGAAAAAAAAATTCACGCGTTTACAAAAAAAGAGAGAGAGTGCAAATTTTATCAAAAAAAATATGAATAATAAAAAATGAAAATGGCTAAAAATTTGGATAAAAAATAAAATCAATTTTTACAAAAACCTTTTACAAACTAAAAAATGAATGAATCAAAAAAGAGCAACTTTTAAAAAATGGACATCAGCTTTTACAATAAAAAATATAACAACTTCTTTTTTTTCACAATCTTTCTTCACACATATTTTTTTTCGTACCGTTCAGCGGGTGCCATCATTTTTTAATACTTTGTCAAAAAAGAAATATGCGCGAATTCCAATGCAATACATTTTTTTAAAGACTCAACTCACATAAAAGGTTATTCAATAAAAAAATATTGCAGAAAAAAATGACTCTTTCCTTTTTTGCTTGCTTCTTCCTTCGTCTGTCTTACAAAAAAAAGAAGAAAAATGACGAGGAGGACAACACAAAAAAAATAACGAAGAACATGAAAAAGGAAAAGCAAGCAGCAAACAACCAACACCGGGAAAAAAATAGGTGAAAGTGAAGAAGAAAGAAGAAACAATCACCAAACAACATTCAATCAATTCAATTCTTATATTTTTTTAATACCAAAAAAAGAGGAGAAATGCGCATCACCTCAAAAAAAGAAAAGAATAAAAAAAACCAACTAAATAAACTTCTTTTTTTGTTAAACGTGAAAAGAATTGAATGTCCTTGAGCTTCGAGGGAAAAAAAGAAAGGTTTGCTTTTATATATGCGAGAGTCCCCCCAAAAGCTCTCCTAAAATTCATTAAGTTTCGAAAAAAATTGTGTTAGTCATTTTCATTTACTTTTTGGTGCTTCTGTTTCAGCTTCTTTCAAGTGTAGCGTCGGCGACGTCGTCGACAACAGACATATAAAAAGAGAGGCTTTTTAGTTAAAGCTTGAGCTTTTTTTTGTTTGCTAACAATAATGTGTCTTGCCCACCTTTTTTTTATTTCTTTCGAAACCTTTTGTATCAAAAAAAAACGACGACACAGAAGAGCAAAGCTAAACCGTAAATACAAAAAAAACTTTGTTAAAGTTGGGAGAAAGAAAAGAGAGATTAGTGATGATGGGTCGAAGCAAAAAAACTCATAGGCGTGGTTTTTTTCAATGGAATCCAGAAATTCAAAAATGAGTCATCCCACATTTAACAGACTCTGTCAACAACGTCAAAGCCGATACACAACCGGCAAAAAAAACCTCAACAAATGTTTTTCTCTATAAAAAAAACTTTATAGCCATGAATCAAAGAAATATAACATAAAAGGTAAAAAAAATAAAAATTACTACAAAAACAAGTTATTTTAACAAAAAAAAGGAATTTGGAATTTACATCGGATCCCTTGCAAATGGAGGGAGTGGAGGTGCAGGTAGTGGATTGTCATCAGTAAAATTGTATGAATTATTGGTATTTATATTCATTTGAGACATTCCAGGGGTGAAGTTATATGCTTGTTGATATCCGCCTCCATTACCATATCCACCGCGATTACCGTATCCGCCTCCATTACCATATCCACCACCACCTCTATTGCCATTCCAGCCACCACTAGCGCCACCACGGCCACGAAAAGGTCCACGAGGTGTAAAATTGCTGTTACTTCCATATCCACCACGAGAAGGCGGGGAAGGACTATAAGGTCTTGGACGATTACCGTAGCCAGAATGGCGCGGATGTCCCCGAGATGCATATGGTCGAAATGATGGTTGCTGTGATGGAGCTGTTGATCTTGAAGGAGTAGGATCATTTTTTCCAACATTTTCATTTGAGAGATCTTTAAGAATTTGAATGAGTTCTATATCAGCTGGACTAGGAGATGAAAGTGATTCAGGATTTTTACATGCATTTACAATTGCTGCTTCAATGCATGGTCTTAAAGCAACAATTTTTCCAGCAACTGTAGAATCCATTTTTAAAGGAATCCTAAAATATTAAAAATACTTTTTTAAAAAAAACTACAAAAACTGACATATTATCCAAGATAACTCGATCAGGACCTTCTGCTTCAACATTTTTGCTTCCAAAAAGTAAAAGTTGTATTGGAGTTACGGCAGAAATTTGTTGGCAAGAGATAACTTGTGTTCTCATCTAGGGAAATAAAAAAATATTACATTATTAAAAAATTATTCTAATTTACCTTTTCAGTAAAAACAAGAAGAGGAGAAGGAAATTCAATTGGTTGAGTTGGTTCAAACGGCACACATACAGACTAAAAATTAAATGATGTAATTATTTAAAATAATAATTTATTTTTTATTATTTTTTATTATTTTTTTATGTTGTTAAATGAAAACCATTTTGGAACTCCATTTGAACCTTTTTTGATAATTTAAATAACAACATAAAAAAAAATAATTATATCTATACATTACCATTTTTGATAATAGAGCAGTTGCTTGTTCCAAAGTGTACACTTTACGTTTGTCACGTAAATATGCAACATTTGGATAACAGATTGAAGAAACAAGTGAAAGAAATAATGATAAAAATTGATCATCTGTATTTGGATCAGTATTAAATTCACTAAATGCAGATTCTGGAAAACCAGCATTCACCAAAACGTCTCGAATTTGAATACGAGCAGAACTAAAAATTTTTAAAGCAATTTAAAAAAATAGGAAACAAACTTTGACATAACCAATGAAGTATAATTTAACCAATTTTGGGTACAATATCCTTTAGCTGCATTTTCACCATAATTATTTTGATCTCGAAACCGTTGATTGACAGAAACGAGGCCAATGTGATCAGAAAGATATTTTCCAGAAAATGATCTATGACGATGTGAAAGTTTTGTGAATTTTCGATCCATTTGAACATATGGAGGATTGAAACTTGTTGCAGCAGCCAATGTACAAAGTAAATCTCCAATTCTAAGAAAAATATGTTTAAAACATATTACATACTTTTTTAAAAGCAAACCCTAATGCAGCACCAAGAATGATAACTTTCCCTACTGTAGGATCCAATGGCATTCCTAAATTTTTTTATCAAGTATAATTTAACTCATACTTTTTTTTAAAAAGCTTAAAAAACTCACGAGCTAAAATTTTTCCTAAATCTGTTAATTCATTATTATTATCCAATGCACTAATTTCTTTTAATATAACTTCTGCTTCAATAATATTATCAACGGGAGGTGTTTGGATTGCCTTTTCAAGAAATTCATAAATGCTTCCAAGACGAAGTCTACAATTACATTACATATAAAGTTTTGCAAAGGATGAAATAATGTCAACTTACAATTTGATTGTTAGAGCAGTTTCATGGAGTGGCGTTTTAAGCATTTCAGGAGTACGATGTTCTTCCAATGTTTCAAATCGTTTCTGAGTACAAAGATGGAAACAAAATCCTCTAAAACAAAAATATTCTCAGCAACATTCTAAAGATCTATCGTAACCTTTACCTTTGAGTTCTTCCAGCTCTGCCTCTACGTTGCACAATGGAAGTCTTTGATGCCCATACTGTAGCAAAATGAATAATATTATTTCGAAATGCATACATCTTTTCACGAGCTCTAAAAAATGAATTTTAAACAAACAATCAAAAAGATATTCAAAAGCTCTGACCTGCATGAATCAATAACAAAAACAACGTCATTAATTGTAACACTTGTTTCGGCAATATTTGTACTTAAAATAATCTGAATAAGTTACATTTAAACCAAGAAATTGAAATAAAAAAAATATTCACAAACTTTTCGAACACCTGGTGGAACTTCTTCAAATACTCGATGTTGTTCTTTTCCAGTTAATTGTGAATGTAATGGAAGAACAAGGCATCGTGATTTATCACCAAAAAGTGGATGATTTTCTAATCGTGAAAGCATCATTGAAATAATATTCCATCCTGGTAAAAAAATTAAAACAGCACCTTCAGCTCCTTTATCATTAATATCAACGAGGAGAGCTTCAATGAGATCAAGAGGAATCTTGAAAGATTTTTTTAAAGCAATTAAAAAAAATAGGAAACAAACTTCATTTTCATTCATTCGTTTTAAAGCTTCCAAAGTTGCAACCCCGTATTTATTTACATCAATTGTTTCAAAAGTGGATTTTGAATTATCAAGTGTTCCAGTATCTTCATCATCAGGTGCAGGAGATCGAGAACGTTTTTTTTTCTTTTTATCATCAGGGATTGGAGGCATATATTGCAAGAAATGAATTGTATCTTCCAAGAAGAAAGCTAAAATTAAGTTACTGTAGTCAAAATTTTGAATGTTTTAAAATCATATTATTACCTTGAACTTCATTTGCACGCTCAGTAATTTCAATTATTTCACAATTACCAAAATAATCAGTAAATAATTTTGTATCAATTGTTGCAGACATAAGAATTACACGTAATTGTGGATTCTTCATAACCATCTCTCTTATAATAATTAATAAAAAATCAGTTGAAATATCCCTTTCGTGAATTTCATCGATAATTACATGTGAAATTCCTCGCATACCATTTTCCATCATTCTAACCAAAACTCCCACAGTTACAAACATTACTCCACCATATGGTCTTGGAGAACAACCTTCAAATCGAACAGCAAATCCACATGATTCTCCCAATTGTTCACCTCTTTCTTCAGCAACTCGTTCCGCTAAAGTTATTGCGGAAATCCTACGAGGCTGCGAAACAAATGTATTAAAATATGCTCCTCTTCCACATCGAATAGCTTCTTCAAGCAAATATTGGCATACTTGAGTGGATTTTCCACAACCTGTTGCACCTTTGATAAGAACAACAGCATTATCTCGAACAGCAGAAATAATTTGATTCTTAATTTTAAAAACAGGTAATTTTTCTCGAACATTTTTAATATGTTCAGGAATTTGCTTTGAATCTTCTGTAGCTTTTAAATCAGCACTAATTTGTTCCAATGACATCTAAAAATTTTAAATAATTGGATACTGTATAATTTAAAATTTTGTTTACTAGGGAATTACTCGAAGTGTTTTTCGAGTTATTGCTCGAAAATGGGCTTAAATTAAAGATATGAGACCTCAAACGTATTTGTATTAGCGGCCAATGGCTATCCAAAAAATTATAATCTCAAATTAAAGATCCAAGGGTTCCTTTGATGTATGATGCCGCTGATTGTTGTCGGCGGAATTCCTTTGATCTTTATTACTTTCCCAAAGAGATTATAATTGTTTGGATAGCCATTAGCCGCTAATACTTTCACAAATACGTTTGAGGTCTCATATCTTTAATTTAAGCCCATTTTCGAGCAAAAACTCGAAAAACACTTCGAGTACTTCCCTTGTTAGATACATACCATTCCAATATGTCTATCATCAATGTTACTTTGTCTCCATGGATTCCAATTTACCATCGGAGGTGCCCAACCAATCGAATATCCCCCAGATGGTTCAGAATCATCAAAAACAGCAAGTTTTCGATCAACTATTAATGACATTGGATTTTCTTTTGATGATTCCATTACAGCATGTGTTGGTTCAACTTCAACACTTTTTAAATATGCATCAATTCTTTCAATAATACTTTGATCAAGGATTACAGGAATTTCGGGTAACTTAAAATTCAATGATAAAATGGTTAATGTTAAAAACAAAAATTTACATTGCTCGCTTCTTTTTTTTTAACTTTATCGGTTGCAGCCGGAACAATTTGATAATGATAAAGTTGTCGCATAACAGATAATGCACAGCTGCTTTCGGCAACTTTTTTTGTAGAACCTTCACCTCTTCCGCGTACAGCTAAAACAAAATAAAATATAAAAGTATATTCATATAAAAAAGCTTATACTTTTATTCATAGCTGCAACATAAATTGAATATTCTGCAACAAAACTGCTATTATTTCCATAAGTTGAAATTTGTTTTATTCCATAATTAGGAGTTGGCATTTTATGCTTTTGACAGTATTCATTTAATCCCTTTTTACAATTTTCCATACTCCAACCGCCATGAATTTGTGAACCTTTTAAAAAAATGTTAGTTTATGTTTATAAAAAAAAGTTAGCAGCAAACTAACCCATATCAACAGCTTCAGACTAAAAAAATAATTGTTAAAATGAATTTTTCAAAAGAAATGCAGCATTAGCTTACTTGTGCAACTTCTGCCGCTTTTTGTTCAATATATTCGTCATGTTCTGTTTTTGTTCGATGCATAGCCATTCGTGGAGCATTTACATTACCATATGGATTTCCAGAATCTACCAATGTAAATGGTTCTTTTACATCGAACAAAGATGGCTGTGGACCACCCCACAAATTGGCATCTGGTGGAGCATTCATTTCAATATCATCTTCCTTAAGATAATTTTAGGATGGAATATCTTCCCATAAATGAACAATGCTTTGTACGCCTTTAAAAAATTAAAATGAAAGAATGTTTGTTAATATAGTATTATTATCAAGTTCAATGTTCATTGTAGCAGCGACAACGAAGACAGCTTTAACTTTGATAACACATTTTAAAATCGTATGATAAAAACTCGGCGTACAAAGCATTACTAATTTAATAAATGGTGGATAGAAAAAGCGCTTATATTTCAAGCAGTTTTACATCCACAAAAGCTTACAAGTAAATTTGGAAGCTCTGAAGCTACACAAAGATGCTCACGAATCATAAACATTCCAAAATCACGGGCTGCATTTGACATTGCATTTTTCTTATTTGTTGAACATCCAAGTCCAACATAATTCATATTTGGAACACGGAGTTCACATTTAAAACGAGTAATTTTTCCTCTACGTTCTTCTTTGCAATCATAGGTTGGACATCCCAATTTCTTTTTACCAAGTAAAGCATAAAGTGTAGTCTTAATATCTTCAGCCATTGTTGCTGAAATAAAAACAGAAATTATTAAAACATTTATGTAATCATACAACCTTATTTACAAAAACATAAAGAAAAATAACGCTAGACAAATAGAACAAAACGTTTTTTTAAAAGCTAACAAAACGTAAAAAATCAAAAATATAGTTTTGGTGTATTAGTCACATTTTGCCATTTTCATGTATTCTCCCCTAGGCATGGCCCCAAGGGAATCTCTCTTGAAGCCCCGTCCAGTTACACAGGTCGTCCCATCCCAGGAGGATAACAGGACGGGACCAGTTTTCGTTAATATTGTCTTGGTATCCACTTTGTGATTTTTTATCAAAAATTGAAAAATCAAATTCCGTCCCTCGTACATGCTTATTCCACCGTTCCTCCCACCACTGTTATTAAAAATACGAGGATTACGATGACAAAGATTTTTGTATCAACATAAAAAGCTGCAACATACCAAAAAAAGTAGAGCAAACGGATGAAGGAAGTGGAGAAAATCGTATTCTACAATCTATAGGTTCTGGATCTTCTGAAGTGGTTTCTTTTTTAAAAGGTTCAGTAAAATCGCTATGTTGCAATTTGATTATCAATTTCAGAACATTTATTTAAATCTTCATTTGTAAAAAAAGTGTTTAGAATGGTTTGATTCGGAGCGGAGGTCCAGCTAAAGCCGGTCCCGCTTGTCGTTTGCATTGCTAAAACTTGGGATCTTAGGCATCGAAGGCTGCCTCCAACAGCCTTTTAAGGCTATTTTTTATAAAACAGATCCTAAATTATAGATATGTTTTTGAGAAAATGCAAATGACAAGCGGGACCGAAAGTGTAAAAGGGACGAAAATTTAATTCTGAAAGTATGAATATTTACCCCAGGTTTTTTAATAACATCCTAAACTGTCATTATTGTTGAAGTATTAACACCTTTTGTAATATTTTGGTATTTTTTTGAATAAGTGAAACTTTGGGCTAACAAATTTATTACTATAAAAGGTAATAAATTTGTTAATCAAGTTTTTTTTAAAAAAGTACTCTCAATTCTGTTGTTCTATTTTGAATCCGTCTTCAAAAAGCATTATATACCTTGTAGATGATTCATTGATGCTGCATTAGGATTGAGTAATTGTTGGGATGCTTTATATTCTGAGACTTCAGGTTCCAATTCTTTGCCATTTTGTTGCCTTGGGAATTCAAATGGATTCTGTAAATTTTAAACGTAGTATATAATTATTACTAGGAAAAATTACATGAAAAACAAATTTTGAAGCAGAAGTAATTTGTTTCTGTTTTTTGATAGATCCAGATTTCTTAAAAATTTCATTCAATGAATAAGAAGTAACAGCTTCGTTTGAATTTTCATAAGCTGCAACATGAAGTGAAAGGGTGCTTTTATTATTTTTTGTTGAAGAGTCATCCTTTTTCCAATGCATTTTATTTTTATCATTGAAAGTTAAAGAATTTGAATATTTGGAACTCAAATCATGAATGGATAATTTTTTCCATGTTTGTGATTTTTCTTTTTCATCATAGCCTTCAGATATTGCAGAATCTGATTTTTTAAATATTGATGCACTCCGTTTTTGTCATAAGGTCATGTATTACCTTTTTTACATTATTTCAAATTATATTTAAACGTTCATTTTTCTAATAACCAGGATTGCAACAATTGTGTTTACCATATTTTTTATCGACATATGATTTGCTATTAGAATGAATTGGAGATACATTTGAACATTTAATATTTTGATTCAAATTCAAATCAGAATATTGAGCATCTGTATCAATATGAGAATTATCAAAAAATTTATTTTTATCTTTTGATAACAAAAAATCGTCTTTTGTTGTCATCTAAAAACAATGGCATTACTGTTTAAAGGAAATTTTATATTTTAAAAACCGATGGCCATTATCCACTAAACGCCTTTTTAAAGAAAACAAAAATGTGTAAAAAAGTCTATTTTACACATTTTTGATGAAATTCATTTTTTTTCCAATAGGCTGTTGTGAAATGATGTTGTGGAAAAAGAAAGTGTTACTCAAAATTGCTGTGGAATAGTAAGGATGATGCAATAATTTCAAAATATCTTTTTATTTTTTATTTATTAATACATTTATATTTTTTTGTAGTTCATTATAAAAATTTGGGGGAGAGACACTTGGTGGAAAAGACACTTGGTGGACCCACCAAGTGACCGCCCACCAAGTGTCCGGGACACTTGGTGGAAGTCTGGGGACAGTTGGTGGAAACCAAAAGACACTTGGTGGGGACAGTTGGTGGAAAAAAAGACACTTGGTGGAAAAAAAAAATTTTCAAAAATGATAGGATAAGATGAGGATTAGGGTAGTTTTTGACGGAGATTCGTAATATAGAGTTTTTTTTCGGATTTAAACTTCTGAATCTTGGAGACTGGGCAGATTCTGAATCAGTTTAATTTTTTTCTATAAATTTAAAGAGTTATACATGTATATAGTTTTTGGTGGGGATTCCGAATACAGATGCAAAATATTTTTAATTGGATTCTGAAATCGGATTCAGATGCATTAAAAATTTTTTTAACATTTTTAAAGTTCAATTTTTTTAACATATTTTAAAAGACTGAATTACTTTGTTAAAGATGAGTGCAGATATTCATTTAATGAAAAAATTAAAATTTGTTGATATGATAAAGAGTAAAAATGAAGTTAACGTAAGTTTTCTTGTACTTAATAAATGTAAGGATATTTCCTGATAAACGTCCAATTCTCTCTTTTTCCCAATTTTTTTGCATATGAAAATAACTCAATTTCTTTGTAAAATATCGTTCCAATCTTTCAAAGATGCTGGATTATTTAAAATTCCAAGTGAAATTTGATGTCCAACTACATGTAAGACTTTATCTTCATCCCCTCGAGCATGCACTTAACAGTGGTTCATTACCATTATTTAATGGCATTCGAAATTCAAACGGCATCCAATCTGCCATCCGAGGATCTACAGCAAATCCACCCTAAAATTATTTTTAATCATGTGATGGATATGTTATATTTATTTAACATGGACGTTTATCAGGAAATATCCATACATTTATTAAGTACAAGAAAACTTACGTTAACTTCATTTTTACTCTTTATCATATCAACAAATTTTAATTTTTTCATTAAATGAATATCTGCACTCATCTTTAACAAAGTAATTCAGTCTTTTAAAATATGTTAAAAAAATTGAACTTTAAAAATGTTAAAAAAATTTTTAATGCATCTGAATCCGATTTCAGAATCCAATTAAAAATATTTTGCATCTGTATTCGGAATCCCCACCAAAAACTATATACATGTATAACTCTTTAAATTTATAGAAAAAAATTAAACTGATTTAGAATCTGCCCAGTCTCCAAGATTCAGAAGTCTAAATCCGAAAAAAACTCTATATTACAAATCTCCGTCAAAAACTACCCTAATCCTCATCTTATCCTATCACCACAATACCATAAACATGTTTTATAACATAAGACACTTGGTGGAAGTCTAGGGACAGTTGGTGGAAAAAAAGGACACTTGGTGGCCACCAAATGTCCGTCCACCAAGTGTCTTTTCCACCAAGTGTCCGGCGTTCTAAAAATTTGCTACAGATGGCAACAAAGATTGATTTTTTTTTCTTAAATGATAATCAAGAATCGGGTGCTGTTGATAACTCTCAAACAGTTCGTGACAATCAATATTCAAATTTAAATTTAAATCAAAATTTAAAATGTTTGGATGTATCTCGATTTCAATCGAACAACAAATCATATAACAATAAAAATTTTGGTAAACGATTGAAATCCCAAAAAAATTCAATTTTGCTAAATTAATTTTCTGATGAAATGTAAAAAGGGCTGCGCAATAAATGCAATTTTCTGTGTTTATAAAAAAATGAATTCTTTTGTAAATAAGTCATAACTTTAAAGACTTAAATAAACAGCAACCTTAAAACTACCAGGATCTCCAGTATCTGATACAATCAAGACAAGAAAATGAAGAAGTCAAAGTACCGGAAGTATCCGAATTTAAAGCATTCCAACGATTACTCAATCCAAATGAAGCATCAAAGAATGGTTATTTTTATTTTTTTATTTTTATTTTGTCGTCGAACGCTTTCAATCTCTTGTAAATTTTAAAACACTGATAATGAAAAACCGATATGAAATTTTTTTATCTTATTTGGATTACATTTACATACAGAATTCAAATTACCAAACAGCAAATTGACTTATTCTAATGAAGCACAACAAAATATTCAAAATTACACGAATCCTAAGATTTAAAAAAGATATTCTCCAAGATTCCCTTAAGCACTCCGTAACCGCCCTTTAAGACAAGCAGAATGCAATCATTGTTTATTTTTTTCGAAAACCTATATTTTTTTAAAAAAACATTTGACCCTTTGCTGGTAGTTTTACAATGCCATTGTTTTTTACTTATTTATTTGTTAATTTTTTTGTTACAACTTCTAACACTTTTTTATTTGAAATTAATTTTCCATCTCTTTCCAGAAACAAAATCTTTTGAAACAATGGGTGTTGAAAGACTTGACAATGTTGCACCAGTTATTTATAATGTGAAACCACGTGATATTGACATACAAAAAAGTTCTGCATATGATGAAAATATTGATGATCCAATTGATGCAAGAGAAGTATTTGATTATATTCGTGATATAAATGATCCAGAACATCCATGTATGTTTTATTTTTTATCCTATATATGTTATGTCCAGAGCTTATATAGGATAAAAAACTTAAAAAGGAGTCCAGATATTAAAACCATTGAGAATAGTAAGGTTTATTTATAATATAAAAAAGACAAACAAAAATTTGAATAAAATATTAGTCATGTTTATTCTTGCAAGTCTTATTGCTATGATGGCATCGAGAATTGCATAAAACATTGTTCTTTTTGCATTTGCAATTATTTTTCGTACATCAAGTTGTGCACATACAATGAAAAACTCCTTGACCCCCACCGCTTATAAGCTTACAGATGCTTCTGTTGCTGCTGTTCTTTTTTGTTTTTCTAACTCGTAGTTTTCATCAAAGATAAATTTTTGTGTGTCGTCGCTGTTTCTTTTGAATAAAAACAACTACACTAAAAATAGGCCTATTACATGCTGGTCCCATGGTGTAGCGGTTATCACGTCTGCTTTACACGCAGAAGGTCGTGAGTTCGAACCTCACTGGGATCAATTTTTTTTGTTTTTGATAACGCTATCAACGAAATAAAAATAATAAAATTGATCCGTATTTCAGAAATCTTATCCATGCTTTGAAAAACTTTTTCTTTTCGTATCAATCGGAGACTGAAGAAAACGGATGTCGGGCAAAAAAAAAGACAAAAAAAAACCGGACAAATTAGAAAGAACTATTTTACTCAAAAAGTATAAATTTATAATCATCATCAGGTTTTGACTGCAAATCCATTTGACATCGTTTATTGACACCAACACTAATAATTGGTTTTACAGTAATCCCTTTTTTTACTTTTTTCTTCAATACCATTCGATTTTTTTTTCGGAAATCAATTTTTCAATAGCATTATGCCATAATTCCTTTGATTGTTCACGTTGATTAGCAGAAATATTGAGATCAGCTTCTTCGGGCAAGTGTTCGCCAGACATTTTAATTTTAAAATGTCAAATTCGAGAATAAAATAAAAAAATTTAATGAATATCCGATTTATAAATTTAGTAAACAAAGCTGCTAATATTTTTATATTTTTAGGCATTTTTACCCATTTACTAATCAATAATTTATTGTCTTTTTTTATATTATAAATAAATTTTATTATTCTCAATGGTTTTAATATTTGGACGTCCATTGTAAGATCTGGACGTAACATATACATTTATGAATAAAATTTTTTCAGATACGCTTGAACAATTAAATGTTGTACAAGAAGAATTAATTAAAGTTTATGATACTGAAGATCCATGGGTTGATATATCTTTGTAAGGTTTTTAATAAACACTTTTCTTTATCTTTAATAGTATTTTATTATATTTTTAGTACTCCAACGATTCCACATTGTTCACTTGCAACTTTAATTGGTTTAGCAATTAAAGTAAAATTATCACGTTCATTACCACCAAATATGAAAACTGTTGTACATATTACTCCTGGAACACATAACACTGAAGCAGCAATCAATAAACAACTTGCCGATAAAGAAAGAGTTGCAGCAGCAATTGATAATCCATCTGTTATGAGAACTGTTAATCAATGTTTAAAAGGTAGAGAATAAATGAATATTTATATTACTTTTTTAATATTTGTGAAAATGATATACGGTATTTTATTACTTTTAATGTTTGTGATTTTGAAAAATTATGGGTTTAAAAATTTTTATTTTTTGTTTTTTTAATGAAATATTTTTTTAATGTTTTTCGAAAAAAGCTCATTTAAAAAAAATAACAAAATTTTTAGCTATTTAACTAACCGATTACGATAAATTTTTGTGTTAAAGTAGCTTTTCCGTGAACGAAAAATTAACATTAAATGTTTTTTAAAAACTTTTAAAATTTCAATTTAAAAACTGCATTGATTGCGTGTTTTATTTCATAAAAACAAAAAAGTAGAAAAAGAAAAAAGTATTTTTGGCACATATTTTTCCTTTATAAAAAAGTGAAGGCCCTATATTTTTCTCGTTTTCTTTCTACTTTTTTTCAATGAGAATGTGAGCCTTCTTTTTTTTGTTCTACAGACGGAAGGGAGCCTTAAATAAAAAGAGAGAGAGGATGCCAATTAGCGACCATTTTTGAGCTTGACATAACCAAAAAAAAGAATGAATAACGCAATCGGATCTAAAAAAAGAGCAGTGTCTCCGCCCTTCTTCTTTTTCTATGTTTTTTGTTTCATGAATTTTCATCGGAAACAAAAAAAAGATAGAGACTATTTTAGAATTTTATTTTTTTTTATTTATTGGAAAATGGATTGTCACCAACAAATTTGCTAATTTTTTTTTTTATTTCTTTCTTTTTTTGGTGTTTTTAAAAGTGGCAGTAAAAATATACTTTTTTCGTTGGAAAAAAGAAAGCATGGAACTCATTTAAAAAAACTGTGCTAATGAAGTTCTTCTTTTATTTTTTCTACAACTCATTTCTATAACTAATTGTGACTTTTGTTTCGCTCTTTTTTCCATTTTGGTTTAATTTTTAGTCTTTTCCTTTTTGAAAATGTCTGAAAAAAAATAGTTCAAATGGCATAACTATTTAAATTAGTTTGAAAACTTTTCCAATGGAAAATATCCATAATCTGTAAAATTCATTAAAAACAAAAAAGCTCATTTTTCAACAGATTTTTAAAAAATTATGTTGGAATTTTTTGTAGTTTGTTTTTGTTTTTGAAATAACGTTGAGTTTTACAAAGATTGTTTTTTTCTTTAAACGTGTTATACGGTATTTTTGTAAATACTACATTTAATAACTCCTATTTTTGCAGTTTTATATTTTAAAATCTGCTTATTTTTTATCCGCGTTTTATGTAGCTTTTTTTTTGTACAAAAAAATCGTTCTCTACTTTTTTTAATGCAAAATCCTAAGTCTTTAACCTCTTCGTTTATATTTATTTTTCCATAAAAATATTTGCTTTACTCTTTTTTTGATTTCTCAATTGAGTTTAAGTTGCCTTGTTTTGTCTTTTACCATTTTAACTTCTCTCTTTTATTCCCAAAAAAACTTTTTTTACTTACTTTACAACAACAACAATCCCTCAATTGCTTTCTAAAAAGGCTTCTGATGATGACTGACTGACGATCCGTCATCCCAAAAAATATATATTCCTTTTTTTCTTCTTCTACATGATTGCAACAAAATAAAGGGGGACATCTCGTCATCTTTTTTTTTCTCGTTTTTAACTTTTTATGTGTCTCACTTCTTTCGTATTCAGGAAAAAAAGTAGCTCCACTCGACTTCCTTCTTTTTCCTGGACTTCTCTCATTCATATTCTTTTTTTTGCGGTAAGTTGAAAAATATTCGCTTTTGCTGCAGGCATCTCTCTCTCTCATCTTTCTCTTACAAACCAAGGAGCTTGTTCTCGTTTCTATGAAAAGAAAAAAGGAGGGAGTTTTTTCACGTTTGAATGTACTTTCCTCTCCTTTTAGCTCCTTCTTTTTCTCACTTTTTTATGGGTGCGTTTCTTTCAATTGGGCGCTATTTCCACTCCTTTTTATTTTTATATTCTTTCTCAATTGCGTGTTTACAAATCCTTTCATGTTTTTTTTTATATTTCATTTTTTGATACCAACTTTCGTTTTTTTTAAATCAAAAATTGTATTTTTATTTGCAGCTTTTTAATATAAACATTTAACGAAGGCTCATAAAAGTTGTCAGAACTTTAAAGAAAAAATCAAGCTTTCAATTTCTCAAGTGTAGTCATATTTTTTTGTTGATAGGGAAAAGGTTTTAATCGTATGGGTTCTTCCCTGACTTAAATAACTGACATATATTATATTTGTTTTTCTATCACATGCGCTTTTTTAAAATATAAAAAGTGGTGCTTGAACTTAATTGAAAGGGAAGTCAATCAGCTGTTTTTATTATTTTTTAGTTGTTGGAATTTGGTGTCTTTTTTTTATCATCATTTTAGTGGATAAAATTTGTTTAACCTTTTTTAAAATAAATGTTTCATTATAAGTTTAGTTTTGTTTTTGAACTTTTTTTACCCTGTAAGATACTGTAATTGGGTACTTTAATAGTAAATTATTACTTACCAATAAAAGTAAAGTAGGTAATTTGAAATTCATAAAAAATAGACCTTTAAAGTTAATTTTAAACTTGTTTTATTTTTAAATACTTTTTTATATACTTTTTTTACGTCCGAACTTTTTTGTAGCTTGAGAGGTATTTTCAATGCCAATTTTTCCAACTTTTAAAAATTGATTTCTTCCGTGTTTTTCCCTCTTTTTTCTTCATTTCTTATGCCATTTTTAAATTTTTTTAAAGCTTTTTAGCAAAGTATAAATTATTCAGAAAAAAAGTTTTTTCTCTGCCACTTTTTTTTTCTTCATTTCATAGCTTTTTTCACAAGAAATAGGAAGCCCTGACTTGCGCAGGATGACGCCCCAACATTTATAAATTTTTTGCCGTCTTTTAAAAAAAAGGAAATTGTTAATAAATTATTCGAGTTTTGGTCGAATGTCAGGAAAAAGAAAAAAAAAAGTGTGGCGTTTTTTTTCCTCTCTTTTGCCAAAGAAAAACATTGGCAAATTCTTTTTATTAAAAAGGAATTCAAAGAATAATTTTTTAAAAAAAAAGTAATATCAACGATCTTAAACCCTTTTCACTTTTTTTAATGCCTTAAGGGCAAAATTGACCGCGCAAAGTCGATTAATTACACTTCTTTCATATTTTTTTCCTGTGCCAAAAGCATATAAGCAGCTGCTTCAATGAAAAAGATTGGAGTGTTGCTTTTTTCCCCTTTAAAAATGAAGGGGAGACATATATACTACTTGTTTTATGTATTTGTTGCTTTTCTTATATACTCTTACTATATGCGGAGGGGGGTAGAAAAAAAAATATAATATAGCATTCGCTTTTTTCTAATGCTGTTGCTTTTTTTTATTTTTCATTTAATCCTTCCAAGTATAAAGCGTTCATTCATTGTGACAAGTTAGTTTTATTTTTATTTTTTATTATCTTCTCATCTTTTTCTGCTGCTGCTGTCTGTTGCTTTTTAATTTTTTAAAAGTCACCATTTTCACACCTTTTTTATTTAATGTCATTAAAAATATTAATTTAAACTACTGTAAACTTTTTAAAAATAAATTTAATTTAAAATTTTTAACTTCAAAAAACTTTTTTCTTTTGTTATTTTTAATTTAAACTTTAACGTTAAATAAAATATCTTAATTTGTATTTTAAGATTCCTTTTACATGCCTTTTCCTTTTTTTCATTCAAAATGTTTGTGATATCCGCGGTTTACATTTAAACAAAAATTTTACTTTTTTCCAATTGCTCCTTATTTGTCTGAATTCATTGAAGCATTAAAAACATTTTTTTTAGCTGTGTTGTTTCCTTCAACTTCCCATTTTTCATTGTTTAATTTTTAAAATAACACAATAAGAATAAAGTTAAATCCTATTTTATGATAGAAATGATATGGGATGCCGCATGTCGGTTTGTTATTTTCCATTCCTTTTAAATTACAGTATTTCAATGCCTACTGTAAAAAATTTTAACTATTTATCATAAAAATAATTTTAGCGGACCATCAGTCAGCCGGACCTAGCAAGCCCATCAACAGCATCCGGAACAGATCGAAAAGGGATAAAAGACAATCCAATGACATCAGGGAGTTTTCAACTTTTAACAAATTCAAAAGAATCTCCACGTATGACCCAAGGAAGGATAACAAATGGCCAATCAGTTTTAAATCGTCGAGATACTCCAGGATCATTATTAGATATTTATACAAATCGAAATGGTTCTGGCAGCAACGATTCTGGAAATTTAATTCCCTCAAAACCTATAGGTCAAATAGAAAGTGCAAGTCAAGCAGATTTCTTTCGAATGCTCGACGAAAAAATTGCTCAAGTAAAAAGCCTTTAAAATTGTAAATAATCAAAAAATAAATTTCAGGGAGCACATAACTTGCCAGATTCAGATCTCGAAGACCATTAATTTTCTCTTTCTAGTCTAGTCTTGTTTTTTTTTATTTTTCAACTTCCATTTTTTAAACGAAGAAACGCCGGTGTTGCTAATTTAATGTTTTTCATTTTTGTTGACTTTAAAATTGTTTACCAAAAATAAAAAAGTTACAATCTTAACAAGTTTTACCCATGTATCTATAAAACCCCAACATGTGAATGTGTATGTAATGAAACAATAATTAAACAATTTTTTATAAAGTTTTTTGAGTTTCAACAAAGCAACCCTTTTAAATTATTAAAATAAAAGTAACAATTTATCATGGGGCCAAAATAACGCCGAAAAAACAATGAACACAAAAACAAAACGCTTTATTTAGCTTTCTTGACACGGATTTTACGAAGATAAAATTCAAGTTCCTTTCCTTCTAAGATATAACCATCAGCACGACCACTTTGTCCAGGACGAGAAGCAATACGAGCAAGAAGACGACCAGCTTGGAATTGTTCAATAAGATGTGGTTCTACTGGAGCGGTTTTAGCACGTTCTTCATATTTCTTTTGAGTTGATTTGCCAACTTTTGATTTATCCAAACGAGCTTCTTCATCTTCATTAAGTTTAGCACCCTTTTTACGTCCAAGTGGTAGAGCATAATGACCTTCATACCATTGACGGAATGGAACAGCATCGACAGCAACAATAGCACCTTTAACAAGTGTTTTGGTACGAACCAATTCGTTGCTAGTTGCATTGTAAATGGTATCAATAATACGAGTTTTATTGGTACATGCTAAAAAATGCAAAAATTATTTTAACGGATCTTATATGAATAGTTAAAATGTTTAAGCATAAGGTGAGACAGTGGAGTAAATACAAAGCACTGTCCGTATTTATAGCTTAATTTGTTCTTCAAAGCCTAATTACCCGAGAAACAAAATGTTTTAACAGGTACTCAATGGCTTCGAGGCGTGTTTAAAGAAAAGAAAACAAACCTTCAGAAGCCCAAGCGAAATTTCCAGTATCAAGACGAAGACCACGATATTTAATATTACCACCACGGCATCGAACAAGATGAACACGTCGAGCTCCAATCTAAATTATAAAAGTAGTAATTTAAAGATACAAAACATATAAAAAGATAAACATACTTTTGTGTTAGCAGCTGGACGACCAAGTTCAAACTTTCTCTTCTTGTGAATAGGAACTCTTTTTCCTCCGGTCTTTCTACGCTTATGCCATGAATCACGAGAGATACCCATGTTGTTTTCTTGACCTGAAGATGAAAGAAAATGAATACAACTTTTATTATTTTTACATAGGAAAGGCAGAAATAAGGTATAAAAAAGAGGCAAAAACACGGAAAAATATACATTACAGTGATAATTATGACAAAAATAGTAAAATCTGTATAAAACATATAAAGTTATATCAAAAATATCAACGAAAAAGTGAAAAAAAAGATGGAAAAATTTTACACGAACTCGAACCAGTGATGGAAGAAACGACCGTAATCTAAATTGCAAGCTTGCGTGGCGAGAGCATTTGTGTGGCAAATATTTTTTGTTTGAAAAGAAAAAAGAAGCGGGAAATGTTTGCGCAAAAAAATTTTAAAAGCAAATTATTTAAGTTGTTAAACGTGAAACATTTTTAACTTTAAAAAACTATTTATTAATTTTTTTACAGATTATTTAAAGATGTCTTCTGCTTTTGTTGTTGATCGAGATGAAGAAAACCGTCAACGTGAAATTACTCAAGCTTATCTCAACTTTTTAGACGACAGTGTAAGTTTTATAAAGTATCCCTTCCATTATAAAACATATAAAACTTTTAGGCTGATGAAAAAGTTTATACTCAAAAAGTTGAAGATTTAATTAACACTCAATCCAAACGGCTAATTGTTGATCTTGATGATGTTCGTAGAAAGCTTCCTGAAAGAGCCAAAGGCCTCTGTGAAGATTTTGTTAATGAAATTATTTGCTTTGAACAAGCTTTAAAAGATATGGCTGCAAGAAACGATACTGATTATGCAAAAAATAATGAACTTCATATTGGATTTGAAGGTGCTTTTGGTAATGGTCATGTTAATCCTCGATCATTAAAAACCAAATTTCTTGGACATCTTGTTTGCTGTGAAGGAATTGTAACACGATGCTCTTCAGTTCGTCCAAAAATTACTAAAAGTGTTCACTATTGTCCTGCAACGAAGAAAACACTTGAAAAGAAATATACTGATTCAACTTCTTACGAAACTTTTCCAACCAGTAATGTTTATCCTACAGAAGATGAAAATAAGAATCCGCTTGAAACTGAAGTTGCATTAAGCACATACAAAAATCATCAAACTTTTTCAATTCAAGTATGTTTAACTTTTTTAAGTGCTGATTAATAAAATATTTATTTTAAGGAATTACCAGAATGTGCTCCAGCAGGTCAACTTCCCCGTTCCATTGATGTTATTGTTGATGATGATTTAGCTGATCGTTGTAAACCTGGTGATCGTGTACGAGTTGTTGGACTTTATCGAGTTTTACCAAATAAACAAAATGGTGTTTCATCTGGTAATTTCCGAGCTGTACTCATTTGCAATAATATTCTTTTAACAAGTAAAGAAATTCAACCAAATTTTTCTCCTGAAGATATTAAAAATATTCGTAAAATGAGTAAAAGAAAGGATATCTTGGAACTTCTTGCAAATTCATTAGCCCCATCAATTTTTGGACATGAAGAAGTTAAGAAAGCAATTTTATGCCTTTTACTTGGTGGTAAAGAAACTCTGCTTGAAAATGGTACCCGACTTCGTGGTGATATTAATGTTTTATTAATTGGTGATCCATCAGTTGCAAAAAGTCAAATGCTTCGATATGTTCTTCATACAGCTCCAAGAGCTATTGCTACCACGGGACGTGGATCATCTGGCGTTGGTTTAACAGCTGCTGTTGTTTCGGATTCAGATTCTGGTGAAAGAAGTTTAGAAGCTGGTGCAATGGTTTTAGCTGATCGTGGAATTGTTTGCATTGATGAATTTGATAAGGTCTTTAATTTACTAAAAATGAATACTGTAAATTATGATTTTTAGATGACAGATATGGATCGAACTGCCATTCATGAAGTAATGGAACAAGGACGTGTTTCTATTTCAAAAGCTGGTATCCATGCTAAACTTAATGCTCGATGCTCCGTTTTGGCTGCAGCAAATCCAGTTCTTGGTCGATATAACCTTTACAAATCACCCATGGAAAATATTGGAATGCAAGATTCTCTTCTTTCACGTTTTGATTTAATCTTTGTGCTTCTTGATGAAGTTTGTTTACTGTAACTTTTTATTATTTTATTTAAAAAAATTTCAGCATGACATTGAACGTGATCGTCAACTTGGAGAAAATGTAATTAAACTTCAAAGCTACCGAACTCCCGGAGAACCAGACGGTACCGTACTTCGAATTAATTCTGCAATTGAAACTCTTTCAACTTTTGATCATGATCAAGCTGCTGAAAGTGGTAATACTGATATTTATGAAAAGAATCGTGGATGGACTGCTGTTGCTGAATCTCAAAAAGTTTTATCTGCAAACTTTATGAGAAAATATATTTATATGGCAAAAGCAATTAAACCTCAATTAACTGAAGCTGCATCATCATATATTTCTGATCGGTATGCGGAATTACGGTCATTTGATACATCAAAATCTGATCGAGAACGAACAATGCCAGTTACTGCTCGACAACTAGAAACTTTAATTCGTTTATCAACTGCAATGGCAAAATCACGTTTAGCAAAAACTGTTGAAAAATCTGATGCAGAAAAAGCTTATCAATTACTCTATTTTGCATGCTTCAAAGAAAAACCAAAACAACGTCTTGATGGTGAATCTAAAAATCATCGGGATGTTATTGATGGAAGTGATGAAGAAATGGATACCGATTCTGTACCGATTTCAACTCAAAGTACTCGAGCTTCACGTGCTGCAAAACGCCGTGGAGCAGGTGGAGATGAAATACCTGATTCAATGGATTTAGAAGATGAATCACAACCTGCTGAACCTGCAGCAAAACGAACTCGAACTGATGCAAGTGCTGCTCCAGCTATTTCTGTTGATAGGTAATTAGAGATTTTTTACAGTTGATTCTAAACATTGATATTTGTAGATTAAGAACCTTCCGTGATCAC
The DNA here is from genome assembly GCA_963922195.1 of Panagrolaimus sp. PS1159. Taxonomy (NCBI): domain Eukaryota; kingdom Metazoa; phylum Nematoda; class Chromadorea; order Rhabditida; family Panagrolaimidae; genus Panagrolaimus; species Panagrolaimus sp. PS1159. The sequence goes on along the minus strand of CAWUHW010000012.1, from coordinate 764,394 downwards.
CTTCGTAAAGCATTTGATATGACAACAGAACCAACAGAATTTCATCCAATTACAACAATTAAAGAATTTATGCAAAAAGCTGCTGTTAATCTTCCATATTCCGATGATGAATTTACTGCTGGTTTTGAAAGCCTTGAAGCTGATAATCGTATTATGATTGATGGTGATGCAATTACTCTTATCTAACATTTTCTTTTTTGATTTACTTTGTTTTATTTTACTTTGTATTTTTGTAAAATATTTTCATTTTTTATTACTTTAAAGAAATAAATTTTGTCATTTGAAAAAAGTGTAATTTAGAAGCAAAAAGATTCTTGGAGCGAAGCCATTGAAATATTTTGAAGCTGTTTTTTTTGGCATATTTTTGTACAACTTTCAAGTTAACAAATTTAATTTATTTTAAGAAACAATTATGGACTTTTCAAGCGTTGATGATACAACAAAAATAAATATGATTAAGAAAAAATTTGTTGAAGATGGACATTATCAAGAATTTATGCAACGTATCGAACAAAAACTTAATGATAGCATTCAAACAACTGTTTATAGTATGTGTTTACAAGAAACTGAAAAACGGGTAAATATTAATGTTTAAATTTAATTATGTTATTTATTAAATTTTAGTTTAACAAAAACGATAAGGAAGGAGTTATGGAAGCTGTAATTGCATCATTAGAACCACAAGTTCGAAGTATGGTTCCACAAGATTTAAAGCTTGCAATGATTGAAGAAATGAAAGAAAGAATGGTAAAAATTGTAAATACAATGAGTTCAGAATCAATTAAAAAACTTTAAATATATTGTTTTTTGTTTGTACAATTTTTTATTTGTAATGTTCGATATTCGGGTGACTTTTGTTTTCAAAATGAATAAAAGTATGAAATTATTATGTATTTTTTTGTTGATTAATAAGTAATTTTTAACTTTGTTGTAATTACAATTACAATTATTACAAAGTTAAAAACAAATAAATATTTGAAAAATTTTGTTGCCAGATTACTGTTACAATTTTACCCTACTTTTTTCGGCAACACCAAAGAGTGCCTTTGGCATTGTGTCATACTTTTTATTGCATCTATTTTTACTTTATACTTTTTTACAATTTTTACTTAATTTATTCGATGATAATATTTTTCATTTTTTGATGGATACTGCTTTATCTGCCATTGAAAAACGACTTCAACAATGTCCGTTTTTAACCGGGTTTGTTTTTCATGTCTTTCCTGGAAAATCTTACTTTTTTCGATAAGAAAAATTAAATATTTTAATTCTAAAAAGTGTATTCAAAATTTTAATATTAATATTTCAGCTTTGAAAAACCTACTTCGCTAGATCGTCTACTTTTTATTCAATTAAAAAACGTCAATCATCTTGACGCGAATAAGTACCCCTGTTTGATACGTTGGAAAAACTATCTTGCATCATTTTCTGAAGCCGAATTACAAAGGTTTGTTAATTTCTTTTTTTGCCATTTAATAAGCCCTATTCAACATTTTTTAGGTTACCTCTTGTAAAGTGTGCCGAACTTTCTGTTCTTATTAAACAAGTTATTATTGCTTTACAAACAAAGTCAACAAAAGACGAGCCTTTGGTAAAAATGTCACCAAAAGATGCTCCAGTGCCTTGTGGACAAACTGATGCAGAAATGGATCTTCCACAATTACTTTTAAATTGGTTAAATGAACATGAAAAATTTGATTCTATTGCTCTTGCAGAACATTTAAAAATGCCACATCAAAAAATTATTGGTGGTATTAAAAGTATTCTTACTCATGATCGAGTATGTTTTCTTTGCTTTTTATTTTCTAATTGAATTATCTTTTTATAGGTTATAAATACTGAAGATTATAGTGTAAGTGAATATGTTCTTACTGATGAAGGAAAATCTATGGCAAAAGATGGATCACATGAATATAATCTTTTTCAATTACTTGGAACAAATGGAATGTCTTTGAATGATATTAAACTTCCAAATCTTAAAGTTGCACAAAGTAAAGCTCTTGAAGCTAAATGGATTTCGATTGAAAAGAATGGTAAAGAAACAAAACTTGTTCGAAAAGTTGATAAAGTTGAAGATACCGTCTCTGTTGATTTGAAGAAAGTTGCTGATGGTAAAGCCGAAGAACTCAATAAAGCATCGATTGAAGCTTTGAAAAAGCGAAAGGCTCTTACTGTACAGTATGTGATTTTAATTGGAAGATTATTTTAAAGGGGAATTTTTTTAGAGTTACAAAAGGTTTAAAAGTATCAAAAGGTGAAAATTTTGTTACAACTCTTGAAAAGCCTGAACTTGATTTAACTGCTGAAATGCTTGCAAATGGATCATGGGCAACAAAGACATTTAAAAAATATAATTTTGATGCACTTGGTATTCCTCCACCTTCTGGACATTATCATCCATTACTAAAAGTTAGAACAGAATTTCGTCAAATTTTTCTTGAAATGGGTTTTTCTGAAATGCCAACAAATCGTTATGTTGAAAGTTCATTCTGGAATTTTGATGCTCTTTTCCAACCTCAACAACATCCTGCTCGTGATGCACATGATACTTTCTTTGTTTCTGGTAATCCATTAATAGCAAACGATTTACAGTAACTTTTCTATTTTTAGATCCAGAAATTAGTACAAAATTTCCTGAAGAATATCTTGAACGGGTTAAAAAAGTACATGCTGAAGGTGGATATGGATCTGTTGGATATCAATATGACTGGAAAATTGAAGAAGCTCAAAAGAATGTTCTTCGAACTCATACAACTGCATGTAGCGCACGTCAACTTTATCTTCTTGCTCAACAAAAAGAATTTAAACCTGTTAAAATGTTCAGCATTGACCGGGTTTTTCGTAATGAAACTCTTGATGCAACACATTTGGCAGAATTTCATCAAGTTGAAGGTGTTGTTGCTGAAAAGAATCTTTCACTTGGACATGTTATCGGTCTTTTCACTGAATTCTTTCGTAAATGTGGAATTCAAAATTTGAAGTTCAAGCCAACCTATAATCCATATACCGAACCATCAATGGAAATTTTTGCATATCATGAAGGCTTCAAAAAATGGGTTGAAATTGGAAATTCTGGTCTTTTCCGCCCTGAAATGCTTTTACCAATGGGTCTTCCGCCAGATGTTAATGTTGCTGGTTTTGGATTATCGCTTGAAAGGTAATTGGAATTTTTTAAAGAAGTTTTTGTTAAATAAATATGTTTTTTTAGGCCGACAATGATCCGTTACGGTTTTAAAAACATTCGTGAACTCTTTGGTCCAAAAGTTGATATTGAAATGATTTATAAAAATCCAATTTGTCGTTTAGAAAAGGAATAATCGACTGCTTTTGATTATTGTTTGTTGGTTTTTGTTTTATTTAATAAATTTTATTATTATTTGAGTTTAAACTGTTTTACATTTTCGAAGCATTACGGTAACTTTGCCATTTTATACTTTTTCAATTTCTAAGTTTCTCTCCGTTTTATTACTTTCTTTTTTAAAGAAAAATGTCTGAACTAAATGCAATGGATTTAACAGCTAAAATGAAGCAACTCGAATTCTTAGGACATGAAGTTCTGTCAGCCAAAAAACGTCTTATTGATCTTGACCGTCAAAAACATTGGTATCGTGAGGCGTTTCGAGCTGTAAAAAAAGAAAATGAAAAACCTGATGGTCAAAAGAAAACATATATATTTATAAGTCCTCGGGTATTTGTACAAGAAACAACTGAAAAGGCTGAAAAATTGATGAAAGAAGATTTTGACGAAACTGAAAAAGAAATTGAAGAAATGCGAAAGGAGTTAAAGAAAAATGTTGATGAATTAAGAAAATTTGAAGGTAAAAAAGATTTAACTGAACTTGGATTCAATTTACAACCAGTTGTTAGCCGTTTTATCAATGACGAAAATTGATTTAAAAAGATATGTATGTTTTTTATTTGTTATGTTTTTTAAAGTTCTCAAAAATTATACTGTATTTTTAACAGTTGCTTTCGATCTCATAGCTTTTTACGGCGGTATTGCTGTATTTTAAACTAACAAAAGATGTTTTTTGAAACAAAAAAATAAAAACTTTGTATATAATTTTATTATTAATCTCAATTATAACAGACGAAATACTTTTTTTTCAAAAAACACAATAAATATTTGATATTTTGTTAGGAAAAAAGAAATTTTTGTAACAATTCTGAGAAACGATGAAAGTGAATTAGATAAAAAAACAAAATAAAAAAAGACCGGGCAAGAATAAATGCATTGGGAAACAAAAGGCTTTTTTTGGCAAAAAACAGTTTGAAACATTAAATGAAATTTTACAATACCAAAGTAGTGGATGTTGAATTTTCTGTTGCTGCGGCTGCTGAAGATTTAATTGGTCTAATTCTTGAATAATAATCAATAAGATATGATTGAACTTCTTTTTCATTCATTCGACTTTTTGTTGAATGACAATTTGGACATAGAAACATTGCAGGGAATTGGTATCTAAAAAAAGATTCATAAAAGTAGAATCAAAAATACAAAACTTTGTATAAAGCTTCAAAGTTTGGGAAATTTTTTTTCATTTTTTGAAATTTAATCAGATGATGATGAAACTTGCCAAAAAGTATTTTGGTAAATTGCAAAACAATCAGATCTCATCTCAAAATATGCCAAGCATTTGAAAAAAAATTCTCAAAACTTTTGAATGTTACTGTAAAAAAGTATAAAAATCAACTTACTTTGGAAAACGAGGATCTTCAGTATCACGTCCTTTCAACCGTGCATTAACAATATTATGTGCCCTCCAAAGGTAAAGGAAAATATCTTCAGCTTTTCGAACTTGTGCTTCCATTTTAAATGATCGAGTTGTCATTTTAATAAAATGTTTTCGACAATGTTCACAACCAAAAAAAGATCCAACAAAATCTCGAATTGCTTGTAAAACTGGCAATGGACGAAAATTTTTGGAAACATCTAAAAAAAATTTCGAAGATTACTATATCTATAATTTGCCAAAAAACACATACCATTAATACCATTTTTGTAAGCGGAAACCGTTAAAGCATGGAAAGTTGTCCATAATCCACAAGTGTATCCACGAAATGATGGAGTTGAACCTTTACAATGTTCCCAATCCCCAGAAATTGGAAATGGATTTCCTTGATCTTCTTCTGCTCGAGAAAATTCTGATTGCCAATCATCAACTGCAAGAGGCTCTTCAAGACCATGTGCATCAAGAAAATCTCTCAAATGTGTAAAAACAACTCTTGCACGTGCAGAACTTCCAAGAATTACTTCTGTATCATTATTTAACGAATCCATTGTTGTTGTTGGAAATGATTGTGCAAGAATATCAACAAAGCTATATAAAGCTGTTAAATTTGCACCCTAAAAATATAAATTTCATAACAATAAATAAAGTTTTAAAAACCTACAGAAAGATATCCGCCATGTCGAGGAACTTCTCGCAAAAGTGAATATCGCATTGCTTTAAGCATATCCGTTTCAGAAACAAAGAATAAAGATTTACATTTTTCTGGATTTTCTGTACAAATATTTGTCATATTTTTTCGACTATTAAAAACTACATCATTATTTTCACGTTCATTATGTAAAAATTCTTCCAATTCATTTAATAATAATCTTCGAAGTTCTGCAATAAGAACGGGAGTTCGTTCACCACGTCGAAAAACAGCCAATGTTGGAAAATCTGTTATATGTAATGCATCAACAAGTGGATGAGTTTTTAAACATCGTCGAGCAAGTAATCGATCAGAATATTTTGTCAAATCAAGTAATAATTGTGCACCAATTAATGAAGATGGATCATTTTCAAATACGATTGCCATTGTATCTGCTGATTCTTTAGCACCGTGCCATAATTCACCATATGTTGAAATACTGTAATAAATTATAAAATTGTAACTTCAAATTTTTAAACATTTTTCGGCGACAGTAATCACCAAAAATACTGTAGTTTTATTCTTTTTTTGAACGACAGTAACCCAAAAAAGCAAAATTTCATGTTTTCAAAAAAACAAATTTAAAAATCAATAAAACCTATTTTAACAACAAAAAAAACCTACTCTCCAAGAACATCAAAGGTTGGCCAATCTTTAAAATGATTTATTGCATAATCTTGAATTAATACTTGAGTAATTTGATCTCGCATTTCTGCAACACTTTGATACGGCCGTAATTTAACTCCATAAAATGTATCAGAACTATTTCGAGGAAAATACTAAAAAAATATTACTTTATTAATTTAACTTATTTTTTAATAACTGTATTATTTTATATTCAATTTTTATTCTACTTCCTTGCATTCATATTTTTTGGCACATCTCAGACAAAAAAACATGAAGTACTTTTTTTTATTTAATGACAGCTAATTGAGTGTTTTGAGCAAAGGTTAAAATCAAAAGTTTGCTTGCTTTTTCTGTTTTAAAATTTGGAACAGTTGCTTTTTGACCAGCCAAAAAAACTTGTTCCAATATTTTTTTGAACGATGGATTTTTCGGAAGCAATAAAAATTTGATATTTTTAAACAAAAAATGTAAACAAAAAAGAGAGAAAAACAAAACGAAAAAAAAGGGTTTTACGAAAATTCGAGAAACCTTTTTTGGAATATTTTTGAAACGGAAAATTTTTAATTTTTGAAAAAATTAAACTGAAGAAAAAAAGTGACTTACTTTAATATAAGGGAAAAACATAATACCATTTGCTCGACATGTTGCTTCATTAACTGGATCTGCACACTAAAAAAAAATATCGCTGTAATTTAAAGAAATTAACTTTTAAAAAACATACATTCATTGCAGCAATTTTAATTACTTTACTCCATCCACGAATATCTTTTGCAAAAGATTTGTACAAAGATGCTAAATTAATTTTAAATAAATTTTTTGTTTGGACACTAAACAACTTACCATAGGATCGACAATGTCCACACCAATCACTGTAAAACTGAAAAAAGATAATTTAAAAGTAATCAAAAGCAGTTAAGCAAAATTTTACATTCTATCCAGAAAAGCGGTTTTCAAACACTATGTTTTTTTTGAGCTTTAAAGAAAACAAAAATTTGGCCCAAATAATAATTTTCTAAACTTTAAACTTTATTCCTTCAAAGAATAATCAAGTTTTTAATCATTGCAAAAAAATAGTAATGTCTATGGTTTTTTCTTTAAAACAACATAAATCATTTTCTTTTCCCATTTTAAAGTCCTACACGTAATTTTAAAATAAAAATAAATATAGCTTACTTCAACAAGATACGATGGACAATCATATCTTCCACTACAAAATACAGTATCATTAAAAGTTGATTCATCTAATTGAACAATTGGATCATCTGCTGCATCATATAATGTTGGATTAACACCTTTTGGAACAGTCCCGAAATCAGCAAATTCTGCATTTATTGTTGAAGTTATAAATAATACAGAAATAATAATATTAAATACACTTGAATAAAACATAATTTTTGAAAAATGTTGTAAGCATGAAAAATTGACCACCATTATTGGAAGAAAAAAAATGCCTCAGGGAGAGAGGGCTTTTCTTTTTTTCTGCTTCTTTCTTTGATATTATTATTATATTTGGCCAACTGCAAAAAAAATCAGAAATTAATATAAACCTGGTTTTCTTTTTTTTCTGTTTTTGAAACAAAAAAGAATATATTGCTTCTATTTTTAATGATGATGATGGTTAGTTAGTTACAAAAAAAACCGCAGGCAACAGCAGCAGCAAACAACACAAAATAGCCCCCCTTTTTTCGATCAAAAAAAATATAGAATGAATGCGAAAGAATTTTTTTATTTATTAAAAAAACACAGGCAAAATTGGGGGACAAAGAAGAAGAAAAAAGAAGGAGGGGAGGCTCGCTTGCTTGTTGACAGCAAAAAAAACTTTGTCAAAAAAATGATTTACGCAAAAAATGTAAAGAAAAAAGTTTTAAACATTTATTTTTTTTGGGACGGAAGTTATTGAGATTTTCGAAAATGATGAGGTTAGAAAGATACTCGAAAAAATAATGACCCTACTTGATCGACAAAAAAAAAATAAAAAAGAGAGATGTTTAAAATTAATGAAGTATCGAAAAAAGAGAGAGAATTGATTGAGGGCAAGTTAGTTTTAGATCAAAAATGAAAAGAAGAAAGGGAGTGGTCCGCTTTATTTTAAAAAAGGTCAAAAAGAGATCAGCTTAAAAAGTGTCAACTAGTTTGAACCTGCTTTTCCGGCTATAAAGTCGTTTAATTTAATGAAATAAAAAAGAAGCTTTTAATTAAAAAATTATTTACTAAAAATAAAAAACCTTGAATTTTCTAAACTACAGTCATGGAAAATATTTTCCATAAATGGTTTGATTTTATTTTTTAACCAATGGTTTGACTTTAATTTAACCAAAAATGGTTTTCACAGTTTAATTCAACATTGGATAGGCTTTATTTTTAATTCTTTATGTTTTTACAGAGGGAACAATGTCGAAATTTCGACTTTCTTCGAATTTTATAAAAAAATTTTTTGTGAAAAATTAAAACCTATTCAATGCTGCGAAAACCGTTTTTGTTTAAATCAAATCCAGACAATTTGCCATTCAAATGAATTTCTTAAATCAACTTGTATTACTGTAGTCCATTAATGTAAAAAAAGCATTTACAATTTTAAAAAAAATACAAAAAATAGTAAATTTTTTAAACAGTAAAAATGTCAAAGCCGCTGGAAAATAAGAAATTTTAGCAAAAATAAATTCGCATACTGTAGATGATCAAATTTTAAAAATCGACCATTACTCAAAGGATTTTCCACAAACAAATTAATACTTTAATTAAAAATTTAAATAAATGTTAAAGAAACGAGTAGAAAATTTTTTTATCAGTCTAAATTGAAATGTGAAAGGTGAGGGATAAACGTGGATAAAAGAGATAGCAAAAAAAGAAGCTTAAAAAATAGGCTGATACAATCTGATACGCAAAAAAAATTAACCAGCTGCTTTTTAACTTTCATTGGCAAATCGCCTTCACTTTTTTTTTCAACTTTTACATCGTTTTTTTAGATTTCTTATAATTTATTTTTTTGCAAAAAATGACCCAATCACTATTTTTTTTCTTTGATGAAGAAACATTGCGCAAAACTTCTTTCTTCATTTTTGAAAGACATGAATGGTCATCTAAAAGTATATTAGTAAATTGACAGCTTATCTCTTTTTTTTATAAAAAAAGGGGCTTTAAAACATTTTCAGATTTCCTTCTGATTTAAAAAACATTTACAACATATTTTTTTGTTATAAAAACTGCTGTCAAACATGATCCAAAAAAATTGGAAGGAAGCTTAGAAGGGAAAAAAAAGAAAAAACGAAACAAGCAAAAAAATGAAATTCGCAATCTCCCTTTTTTCTTTCATCTTAAAAATTTTTTTGCGATACAAAAAAACAATCTTTCTTTGGCCCTTCTTTTTTTCTTCAAATGCTTAAAACTGGTTGGAATTGGTTTTCTCTTTTTTGACCAATTTTGTTTTTTTGAAGGTGGAAAAAAGGGGGAGGATTAGCTTATATTCCTGATTTTTACAGATTAAAAAAGTTGTAACAAATATTTTTCTGAATAAATTTTATTTGTTTGATTAAATGTTTTGTTCGTTGCGTCATCGAAAGAAAGAAAAAAATGACTGAAGTATTTTTAAAAAGTTTTTAAGGGTTATTGTTACAAGTTTAAATTGCATGAAGATTTTTGTCATTATTGAAGAGAGAAATTTGAACAATAAAAATTTGTAAATATATTGTAAATTGCATAAACATTAGTTTTTTCAAATCCGTTGAAATCAAATCCCATTGTTAAAATCCAAATCATGAAAATTCATCCACCAAATATTCTTCAGGGTTACTGTAGCTATTACTTTTTCAGAGTTAAAGTAAGCATACAGGTTACTGTAATCACTAAAAAAATTGTTCCAATAAATAAATTTTTTTTGCACTTTTCTATTGCATAATTTCTTTTTGCTGATAAATTGCTTAAAGATAAAATAACGCCTAATAAGCAATCATATCACCTTTTCATTTTGCAACATTTACAACTTTTTTCTTTCATATTTCCTTCAATCAATGAACTATAATGGTACAAACAGAAAATATAAGACAAAACCTCGAAAAAAACTAAACAATCGCCATTGCCATTGCAGAAGGAAAGAAAGGGAAGGACCACCAGTTGTAAGCGCGCGCCATGTTTGAAGGAAGACAGTCTCAGCAGCATTCATTGCAAAAAATATATGAAGGAAGGAGCATTTTGGCGGGAATCATTCTTCTCCTTACTTTTATTCCCTGCTTTTTTATTTTTATATTTAAAAAGTTTATAGCTTTTAAGAAGTCTAAAAAAATTAAAGAAAAAACAACATAATTTGGTAAAATAAATTTAAACAAAATTTTAAATTTTTTTGTTTCATTTTTTCAAACAAACATTTTTAAATGCTCCGCGTTATTTTTTTTCTCATCAAGATAGACATTTGTTGGCGCGCAATGTATGCCTTGAACGTGGACAGCCAAGCCGAGGCAAACGCTTCCATTTTTTTTCTAATTTTTTTTCTCCGAGATTTTGTAAATTTAAATTTTTCTCATCATTTTATACAAATTTTATGCTAATATAATTTTAGTGGTAAACTAACGAAGCAATTTCATTATTGTTTTTTTTCCACCTCCTCTGCTAACGTATGTCAAAAATGTTGCTTCGTAACCGAAATCTCCAATCCCAAGACAATGGTAATAAAGGAGAAAAACGACAAAATAAAGCTGCTGCTGGTGATGCTGAACCAAAAGCAAAACGTGTTGCTTTAACTGATATTAGTAATGTAAGTTTTTATGTTCCTCATTTTTTGCCAAAGAAATTAATTTCTATTCTTTTTTTAGACTTTTTCCAATGTTCTTCTTGACTCAACCAAAAAACCACTTGATAAAAAACCATTTGATCAAAAAGCACGTTTATGTGTTAAACCTGATCCATGTCCAGATTTTGATTTTGATAAAGAATGTGGAAAAGATACCGTTCAGGTTTGTATTATATGTACTTAAAAAACAACTAATGACTTTTTCAACTTTTAGGTCACTGATTATGCAAATGATATCTTTAAATATTATCAGCATCGCCAGCTTCAATTCCCAATTAAAGATTACTTGAAGAATCAACGCTATATTAGTGCTGATATGAGAGCAGTTCTTATTAATTGGCTTGTCAATGTTCAAGAACAATTTGAATTGAATCATGAAACACTTTATCTTGCTGTTAAGATTATTGATATATACCTTAGCCGTACTGGTGGTGAAGTTCGTCGTGGTGATCTTCAACTTCTTGGTGGAACTGCTGTTTTCCTTGCTGCTAAATTTGATGTAGGCTTTTTTTCAAACTTTAAAAACTTATTGCTCTAATATCTTTTTTTTAGGAACGTGTTGCTCCATTGATTGATGATATCCTTTATATGTGTGAAGATAATTACAATGCTGAACAAATCATAAAGATGGAACTTCTTCTCTTCAAAACTGTTGGATTTGATCTCGGTATTCCAATCTCATATCGCTTCTTACGTCGCTTTTCTCGTGTTGTCAAATTGGATATGCAAACTTTAACTCTTGCACGTTATATCCTTGAAACATCATTAATGTTTTATCAATTTGTTGGTATCAAAGATGATCTCATGGCTGCTGCTTCTCTTCTTTTGGCACTTCGTATGAAAAATCTTGATAATTGGGTATGTTTTTTTTTCTAGTTATGATAGTTATTATATAAAAGTTTTTTTTAGAATGCTAAATTGGTTAAATACACTGGTTATACTCTTGAAGAAGTTGAACCACTTATGAAATGTCTTAATCATATGATTATTAAACGTCGTGCTGATTATGATCGTTTGGATACTATCTTCAATAAATATTCTCATGAGTCAGTTTTTTTTTGTTTTACGTTTTTTTATTAATAATTTTACTTTCTTTTAGAATTTTCTTTGAAGTTGCTAAAACTCCATCACTTGAAGATGAGTTCAAACTCAATGATCCAATTGGTCCTCCACCTACTTTATCTTTCCATTAAATTGGCTATCATCAATATATTTTTCTCAATTTTTTTTGTAAATTTTTGTGGAGATTCCCATAAAGTATTGATTTTTTTGATTCGTTTGGTTTTTGTTTGAACTTGTTTTATTGTTGTAACGGGTTTTTTCTTTGTTGAACGTTGATTGAGATATTCTACTGTGATTTCCGTTTAACGTCTTCATTTTTTCACCAGAATTGTTTCTTTCTTTTAAGTTTGCCATTCGTTTTATATATTTCTTCACTCCTTTTTTATACTCTTTATTGTAAATTTTTCGTGTTTCTGAGTCTTTTTAAAAATATTCATTCTTGTTCAGCTATTCTTTATTGTTTTCGAAATATTTAAAACATTTTCGAATTATATTGCACTGCAGTATCAAATTATTTTTTCGTATTTACATATAAAAATTTTTGTTTTAGTTACTGTATTTTTGATTTTTATTAATATTAATAATATTTTTTTAATTTGTAAATTTGTTTTTCTATTAATCTTGGAACTCTCGGTATACGGTAGTTATCCGTCCTTTTTGATTTTTGACGTTTTATTAACTTACTTCGATTAATGAACACTTGATTAATTTGGTACATCCGTGATCTTTAATTTTAGAGGTGAGTTTATGTTGATGGGTAAAAATAGTTGTCGGATTTAATTATTTGAATTTTTTTAACACTAAAATTATTTGTTAAAAATTTTAACTTATCGTCTTTTTGAAAAACTTTATAGTTTTTTTGTTTTAGAAAAAATGTAATAAAAAGTAAAACAAGATAAAAAAACATGAACACTTTTTTCTTTGTTCTAATGAAGTAATAATGTATTTTTGACAATGCTGTGTATAACTGATAACAAATGTGCGTTAAAACATTAGAATTTTTAAAAATGATAATTATCTTTTATTAATGTTTTTTGTCCTAACATAAATGTTTTACATTTTCTTTCTAGTCTTCTTCTATTTCGTCTTTTCAACCAATGCAACATGCCCATTGGGGAGTATTCCATTTATTTCTGATAAAACTCGATGTCTTTATTTCCCAAAAAATAAAACATATTTTTTGGATGCTGAATTAGCATGCATAAATTTGAGTGGACATTTACCATCGGTTCATAATAAAATGGAAAACATGTTTTTAAGCCGTAAAGATATTCTGTTAATAAAAAATTAGTAAAATTTTACTTTTAGAAGAAGCACTTAAAATATTTACTGAAAGTACTGATAGTGATTTTTGGTTTGGTGCAAATGATATTAATTCATCACCAAAATGGTCATGGATGGATACAACACTTTTTGATTATGAAAATTGGGATAAAGGACAACCTCAAAATATTACAGATAATGATTGCGGTGCAATTATTTTGCAAGGTGGAAAATGGAAAGCTGCAAATTGTTATATGCAAAAATCCTATGTTTGTATGGTTTCTTCTTTGATTCATTCAACTACTGTTGCTTCAATCACAACATTATCTTTTGGAACTACTGTTGAAATGGGAAGTACTCCTGTTGAAGATGATTGTACTGATACAGTATCAGATTGTAAAGGTTATGAATGTACATATGATAAAAAAAAACCGTTAATGTGCACTTTTTGCAAAGTTTGTTTATTTTGATTGAAATTGATTTTACACAAATTTTTATGTAATTGTATTTTAAGAAAACTTGTAACCTTTGCCCAAATAACACAACCGATCCATGTGCAGGTGTTGTTACAGTATCCACTCTTCCACCAACTGTCGGATCACAATGTATTGATACTGCAACAAATTGTGGTGCAACATCATATGAATGCAACAATTCTCTTTATAAACCGATTATGTGCAAATATTGCAAAGTAATATTTTTGCTTTTAAATTGAAAAAACACTATAAATTTTAATTTTAGAAAACTTGTAATTTATGTGATGATCCACATTGTTCAAGCTATTTTGATTAAAGAATTTGGATAACTTTAATCCGATTCGTCGACGCTTTTTCCATTAAACTTCCTCGATGAAATTTATAAATAAATAAAAACCTTGATTTTCTGTCTTATGCTTATGCAAAAATGTATATTCTGTTCAAACAAAGAGCGAAAAAGCCTCTAAAACGATGTCATATTTCTTAATACAAAATTAGACATTTGAAAAAAATTGTATTGGAAAAAAGTTACTGTATTTTATTTGAATGTTTTCATTTGGCTCCATTAAAAGTTTTGGAACGAAAAAATTCTTTAGAACCTTCACAAAAGCAAAATTTTTTATTGATGTTATTGTACTGACAAGTTTTTATTTAAAGTTAAAATTATCGTTTTTTTATTACTAGTAAAATGGCGGGTAATTTTTGGAAAAGCTCACATTAGTTAGTTGTCTAATTACTTTCACATAAAACAAAAAAATCACTAACAAATTTTTAGTGAACAATGGATATTAGATAAACAAGATTTATATCGACAAAGAGGTGAAGATATTAAAATTATTGGTGAAGAAGAATATCATAAAATTATGATATTTTTTATTAACTGTAAGTTTCATTTGTTGTTAAAACCTAAGCAAAAAATGGGGAATTTTTAGATATCCAAGCAATGGGAAATCAATTAGGTTCTCGGCAACAAATGATTGCAACAGCATCAGTTTATTTTAGAAGATTTTATGCTCGACGATCACTTAAAGATATTGATCCATTTTTACTATCAATAAGTTGTTTACATTTAGCTGCAAAAGTTGATGAACATGGTAATCTATATTGGCATACATTTGGGCTATTGAAAAGGTTAATTTTTCAGGTAATACAAGTCCATCTAAATTATCAAATGCCGCAAATCAATTAGGTATCTATATCTCATTATAATATCTTTATCAATAAAAAAATTTATAGCTAAAATGCATCCATGCATTCCACCCGATGATGGCCGAATGAGTAAATTAATAACAGAAGTTGAATTTTATTTATTAGAAATTATGGATTGTTGTTTAATTGTTTATCATCCATATCGAACTGCATTACAACTATTTTCAGTAACAAAAAAACCCATATTTAATTATTTTTAAACTACATATTTGCAGGATTTAAAATTAAAAGAAAGTGATGATAAACTTAAACGTGACACATATGGCCTAATGAATGATTCTCTTAAAACTGATGCATGCCTTTTATTTGCTCCACATCAAATTGCAATTGCCTGTTTACTCGGTGCAACAATAAATAATAATAAAGAAGATGAAATGCGGCCATGGTTTCAAGAGCTTGCAGTTGATTATGATTCGGTTCGTTCGTTAAAATTACTTTTACTAATAATTTCGAATATAAAAATTTAACAATAAATTAATAAATTCTGTTACGGTATTTGCCACAATTTATAGACTTAAAATGAAACTTTTTTGATTTGGAAATTTTGTAAAAATTTAAAATCTAATTTGTTAAAATTTATAGGTATTTGAAATTTTGAGAATGATTACAAGTGCATATAAACGTGCTCGATCTGTTGATATTAGTCATGGACATAATAATAATGAAAATATTAAATCATTACTTGCAAAAATTCCAAAACCAAATCCTCCATCTTCAACAAATCAAAATTCAAATCAATCAATGATGCAACAATTTCGATAAACTTTTATTATGTATTTTTGTAATCTTTAATAAAAATATGTATACCGTATTATTTTTTTATGTAAATATTTTATCTGTTAAACATTCACAAATAAAAAACCTTCCATTCATACTCCTCACAAAAGAAGCAATTTTACAACATAACTTTAAGTAATCGCACGGAATTATTGTTTTTAAATGTTGTTATAAAATTTCTTTCAAATTTTTTCAGTTAAAAAATTTTGGTTACGACAAAAAACTGCAATAAAAAGTGCAAAATAAGGGATAAATGCAAGCAAAAAAATCTACAGAAAAATAAGTCGACTAAAAAAAATTCATCCCTTTTATATTACATTAAATTTTGTTTTAATTTCTATTAGCGTATTTAAATACATTTAAATCAAAAAGTTGTTGTTGCGATTTTTTCAATTTCCAACTTTTACCAAAGAAAATGAATTCAATTGTAAGCTTTTAAAAACTTATTACATTTAATTGTTAATTTTTTAAGGATATTCCAATTTCAATGCGATGGAAAGTTTCAAAAGATGAAATTTGAACCAGACTTGTACATGGAAAAACAATATATAAAGAAGTAGACATCAAAGAATTTCCTGCTATTCAATATGCACTTGTAATTGAAAATGAAGAAGAAGAAAATGAAATCTTTGTTTCATTGGCATTTGTGATGGAAAAAGAAACAAAAATCAGAGCCAAATTTAAAATTTCACTTATTCCTACAAATGATTTTGCATATAACGATGAACAAATTTTTGAAGAATCTCAAGAAAGATGGGGAGAATATATCTGTTCATATAAAGAATTTTTTAATCCTTCAAAAAATTATTTTATTGATGATTTTATTTATGTTACAATGGAAGCAATTGTAACTTTCGAAAATGAACCAAAAGTTTCTATCAATTCTGAAATCAAAAGTCCCAAAAATTTGGGTGAATTATTTTACAATCAAAATGACGACAAAGATTTTGATATTTGCTATGAAAATGGAAAATGCATAAAAGTAAGTTTTTTCACTAAATTTTCAGTTTTATTTTTACGGTAATGCATTAAATATAAATTTGTAAAAAAATATTTCTTTTTAGGTACATGAATTAATTATTTCTGCAAAATCACCCATTTTTGAAAGATTGATTCAATCTTCTGGATTTAAAGAATCAAATGAAAACAAAGTTTTGATAAAAGATTTTGATTTCGAAATTGTTGAAGCTGCAATTAAATATTGTTATGGTTTTCAAATTACCAAAAGTTTAAATATTTCCATTGGTATTAAACTTTTACAATTTTCTGATAAATATTTTATTGATGATTTAAAAGTAAAACTTATTTTTGTTTTTATTACATTTATTAATATTTTTTTAGAATTTGATGGAATTTTATTTATTTAATCAAATATCTCCAACAAATGTTAATGAAATCTCAAATGCATCAATTATTTCGAATTCAATAAAACTTCAAGAAAAATGTATAAAAAAGTTAAAAATTATCAAATATTTGAAAATCTTGAATTCAAAAAAGCACCTTCTTTTTTTTGTTCTAAAAATTTTAAAACTTTATTTATGTTAATTTTTGTTTTTTTCTTACGTCTGTTGTTTTCAAAATTAATTTATAAAAAAAAGTTTTTGGGAAAACATCAAAATCCTACTGTAACATTTTCTAAAAATATATTTCACATATGAAAGAACGTCAGATGTGAGAGAGTAAAAAATAGAAATAATAATTTTGACAAATGTTTCTAATGTGTTTTTGTAACGTTCTAACGTAGAATATACTAAAAACATTTTATTAAAAAGCCATGAACATAGATAAATACAAATATGTACGAAAATTAGTAAAACATATTCTTAAAAAGAAATTTATTTTCGACGATTTTTATTCTTCTTTTTTAGAGTTGAATCTTTTGATTTTTGTTCTTCATCTGATCCAGGTTTTCGATGCTTTCGATCTTCATCAGAGCCAGAATTTCGAGAAGTTTTTTTTCGATCTTTTCCAGCACTGCCTTTCTTTAAAGCTTTTTTTGCTTTTGAATTTGTTGGTGGTGGAGAAGGTTGTGAACGAGGTTGTGAGCGACGTTTACGTTCTTTTTGATGTTGTCCAGATTTATGGCTATTGCTTCCTTTATCCGTATCAGAATCAGATTTCTGTGATTCACCTTTTCTTGCAGTTTTTCCACGACCTTTTTTTGCTTTTGAATTTGATTGTTTTTTATGATGTTTGTCTTTATTTTTTAAATCATCAACTTCTTTTCCTTCATGCCTTGGTTTTGTTGAACGTTTTCGGCTTCCACTTCCTTTGCCATTTGGTGAACCAACGGTTGAAGCTCGGGAAACATTTTTTTGTTGTGTTCGAATATTAGACTTTTTTGAATCACCTTCTGCTTTTTCAGTTCGATGATGCTTCTTTTTCTTATGCTTTTTAGTTTTTTTAACCATTCGAACAGCATCATCAACCCTAAAATATTATTAATAAAATAGTAATTGTGTGTTTAAGTATCAAATAAATAATTTTAGCATACTGTAACTATACAAAATAAACTTACATATATTTTTTCTTTTCATCAAAAAATGGTTTTAGAGTTCGAACACATTCAGACATTGTTGGCCTTTTATTTGGATCACCAATCCAACACAAACCAATAAGTTTTCGAAGTTCTGTTTGACATGTAAGTGGCAACCGCAAACGAAAAGCTTCATCACCAATTCTTTTTTGTACTTCAGCCATTGTATATTCTTTATATGGTACCTATAAATTGAACACACACATATATATTTAAATAATATAAAGTAAAACAAACTTCAGCATCCATATAAATTTCCCAACATAAAATTCCAAATGACCAAACATCAGCGGGTTTTGCGAAACATCCAGTTCGAATTACTTCTGGTGATAACCATCTAATTGGAGCTGGCTTTGTTGGATCCAAAACTTGTACGGCACCAATTGATGATAAACCAAAATCAGATATTTTTAATTTTCGAGATGAAATATCCATTAAACAATTTCTTGCAGCAATATCACTAAAAATTTATGTTATGGCCAGAAGTTTATTTAAATTATTTATGTACCGATGAATACAATCTTGTAAATGAAGATATTCAAGTCCACATGCAGCATCATAGCACATACTTGCACGATTTGATACTGTAGTTGTTTCACGATTCTTTTTGAGGTATGAATCAAGTGAGCCACCCTAAAAACATTGTTAAATTATTTAATGGAATTTTCAAAAAATAGTTTATATATAACTTAAATATAAACTATTTTTGAAAATTCCATACTTTAACAAATTCCATTAATAACATTAAAGGTTCAACTTCTGCTTGAACTCCATAGAATCGTACAACATTTGGATGATTATATTTTCTCATAATTCGTGCTTCTTTCATCGCTTCTTCAACAGCTTTCTTAGTTACTGTCCCTTTTATAACTTTTACAGCAACATTTATTGCACCTTTATTCTTTTGTTTCAATCTTCCAAGTCGAACTTCACCAAATGCGCCTTCACCAAGTTTTTCAAGCAATTCAACGTCATCGTGTCGAAGTTCCCAATCTTCACTAAAAAAAGAAGAAAATGTATTTATGCATTAATGTTTGTCAGAAGCAAAAACAAGCTTCCTTGGTAAAAAGTAAAATTTACCGAAGTACTGGACGTCTTGGAATAACATTTTGGCCACTTTTTGTTGTTGTTACTGGAACGCCTTCAACTAAATGATATCTAAAAAACAATGCATTTCCAAAAACAAAAATATATAAATTGCATACTTTGTAAGTTCAAGAATTGTTGGCTTATATACATTCATATCAAATGTAACACCAGCTTCACCAGCTCTAACTTGAACAAATATCTTTTCTTTATTCCATAATATTGACATTCCAATTACACGTCCTTTTCCTTCATCTTTTTCAACAGTATGTAGAATATAATCACCATGATATTGTAAAAGCTTATTAATATCCTAAAAGAGTTGCAGTAAATTTTATTACACCACGGTGGTAGCCCTGTAAGCTAGACAAAAAATGATAGCGCATTATACAGTACACTGACAAAAAACTTTTGAGTTAAAAAAAGATCAAAGAAATATTTTGATCTTTTTTTAACTCACAAAAAATTTTAGAATGTTACAACTCGCTGGATGCATAGTGTGAATGCACTGTCACTTTTTATCCAGTGGTTGACAAGGCTCTCACCGACAAAAACAAACTTCATCAGGTAACATTCCATGAAAGCTATCATCACTTTGTAAACCTTTTAAAAATCCATCAGATGTTTCAGAATCTGATCCACCTTCTTCATTTTCATCTCCAGAATTTCCTTGTTCTTCATTATTGGCATTATTGGGAATATCTTTATTATTATTGCTACCATTATTACTGCTTCCATTATTATTTGTATCATTTTGTGGAGTTGAGATAAGTCATTATTTATGTTAGCCGCCGTTCTTGGCAAAATGTGTAACAACCGATTCTTTAGTTTTGTTGTTGAGTTTGTTTTATAAAAACGTCAGTCCATCAAGTTGAACTGGTCGTTGCAACTTGGAGCTGTGATATTTTGTGTTTTGGTTTAATTATTTTATTATTTAATAAAGGTTGTTGATTTACTCCTTTGTTTTGGTGTTTATCCATTTGGATTGGATTTATTTAGTGTTGTTTGGTCGTTTGGGGTGATAGCTGATCTGTTGGTGAGTTATTTTTCGGGTTTTTTTATATTATTTTTGGGGATTGGGTTTAGTATTTTTATAGTTTAGGATTATTAAATATGAATATTAAAACCCCACCATTACTATCACGGGCGATAGGATCCAAGTTGGAGGGCCCGCGCCGTCGCCATGACGATTCCGATAAAAGGCATGCCAACCTTTTAGAAGAACAGCATGGTTACATTGGAGATAAAGGTATATGCAGCCGATTGAAAGCAGATATATATGATAAAGATAAACCTACAATACAACCAACAGGTGCAAAGATTATTAAAAGCGATTATGATAATGGTTATGCAGATAGTAAAGGTGGTATGCCAAAAGGTGTTGAACATACACAACAACTTTGTGCAGATATATATGGGGTTAATAAATTTGAAGATACAGATGGTCCAACAAATGTTGCACATACACAACAAAATGGGGGACATATGTTTAAAGATAATCAAGGTGCTGTTAAAGCTAATACTGAATGGGCTTTGATTGGCAATCTTTTTGGAGATGATGATGAAGCAAGATTAGACCCATTTCAGCCAACAATTACTGATCCTACACATCAAGATCCATTAGATGATGATGAGGAAGAAGATGATAAAGAGCTTGATTGTAATCGGGAACCAAAACCTGATGGAATACAAGTTGCTCGTAATATTGTTACTCAAGCTGAAGAACTTCATCAAAATCTTAGTTCAGCTATTGAAGTTGCCAATAAGAAATTAAAGGTATTAAATAATGCTTGTTCTGCTGTTTCGGATGATTTAATTGAGGAGCTCCAAACAGTATTGATTGATCAGATCGATTATCTTTTTGATGGCATTAAAACGAGAGAAGAGGCACTTGAAGTTTTACGAGAGCGTGAAGAAGCAGCACAAGCAAAAGTTGCTGAACTCCAGGAGAATAGCCAAGCTGCAGCACATAAACCGGGATTAAGCAATAACATTAGTAAACAGCTTAAAAATTTGGGGTTTAATAATGTACAAGAGCTTATTAATAAATACATGAAATTTCAGGATCGAGTACAAGTGATTGAAAAAAATTTCAAAGAAACAGCACCACCATCTCGTGCAACTTCTCAATTATCAATTGGAAAAGCAGGATGTCAGAAATCGATGATGAATCAACCATCTCAAGGTCAGTTAACTTCTTTTTTACCAAATGGGGTTACTGTACCACAAAGCCGAGTTTCGCTGCCCATGCCAGAGAAGTTTACTGGTAAATCAAGGAAAGAACTGGAAAGATTCTTCAATCTATATGAAGCAAGTTCGCAAAGCAAAGGTTGGACTGATGAAGATAGAGCAATTTTTTTGGGCAGTTACCTTCCAAAACTATTAGTATATCATGATAATTTAAGAGAGCGGGGCGCAAGTTATACTGAAATGAAAAAGGAGCTGCTTGCTGCAATGGGATCTGATGGTGCTATTTCAACTTTTTATTTGCGTACTGAACTTGATAGGATTAAAAAGCCACCAAATAAACTTTATAAATCTTTATTTGATGAGGTTGAATTACGTGTAACGGAAGCATTTGGTAATGATGTTGATGCACGGGAAAATGAATTGAAGAAAATCTTGCTTCGGTTAACAGAGGAAGATTCAGATCCTGTTTACCGTAGTATCGTTCTTTCGAATGTTACTGCAAGTTACTATCAACTAAAAGAGCTTGTATTAGGTCTTGAATCTTCACAAGTATTCAGAAATAAAGGTGATAAAGCTGAGGTTAAAACTTCGAGCAATACAAAGATGCCCTTTTATAAAAATCGATCAGATAATCATGTAAATGCTGGAGGTTATCAAGGGAGATCAGATAGTCGTGGAAAGGTTGATGAAAAAGCAAATCCTCGGGGGTTTGGTGAATCACAACAACAACGAGAATGGAATCCAAATCGTGCTGGTAATGGAGGTTATGAGAAACATTCTTATCATCCACCAGTTGTTAGAAGTTGCTTCATTTGCAATAAACAAGGACATATTGCAACAGATTGTACAGAAAGGAAAACTGGACATTCTAATGTTGTAGATCTTGAAGATGTAAAGTTGTATGTTTCTGGCATTACTGAAATTGGTAATGTTGGAGTTGAAACGGTTAATGTTGAAAGTGAACCAATGTTTGGAAAACAAGCTGTATTGGATGTATGGCTTGATGGTGTAAAAACTAAGGTTCTAATGGATTCGGGTGCAAGCACCTCGGTGATCAAAGATACTGTAGTTGGTCATATTCTTCGAGCACGTGATAAAGATGGAAGCTCAATTGTCCAATTACCTCAAGAAAGTTATGTTCATAAAAGACTTCTTGGTGCTGATGGAAATCCGTTGATGGTAGTAAATTGTATTAGGATTCCAATTGCTTGGGGAACAGGTCCTACAAAATTTGCAAAATTTTTTGTTGTTAAAGGTTTACAGCAAAATGCATTAATTGGTACCAATGTTATTCAAGGTGATGATAATTGGATTAATGCTTTGACTTTCTCCTTGAAAAGAAAAGAAGTAAATGTTGCTCATTTAGGAGTTGTCTGGGAAAGTCAAGAACAAGCACCACGTGTTGAACAGGTTGGTCATAAAGTTTATGCAGAAACTACAGATATAACACCTCGTACAGAAGCGTTTGCAAAGGTAAAAACTCCAAGAATTGGTAGTACATCAGTTATTGAAGTTAAAAAGGATACATTAGAAACTGCTGATTTAAGTGGGACACATGATGTTACTGCAGTGGAACATAAAAAGGCTGGTATAAAATCAAAGGATAAATGTTTATTTGAAGTTAAAGCTGAAGAGAAAAACATTAGTAATTCTGTTGAAGATCATCCAAAAACACCATTTGGATGCGAAACTGTTGTTATTGGTGGAAAGAATGCCGAAAAATTTGCTCGAGCAAATGGCCTTAAACATTGGACTTTAAAAGCTTTGAATGATTATCGCATTCACTATAAAGCTATATTTGGAATTGCTGTTAAGCGATTGATATATTTTCCCAGTGGAGAAATCTTCTTTCGTCGTGAAGTTAAATTTGATTCTATTGTTAATCGTGAACTTAAACTTCCTTCTATTGTTAATCGTGAAAGTAAATTTGATTGTATTGTAAATTGTTTATTAAATGATGTGAATCGAATGTGTGAATTCAATAATATGGAAGTGATCGTGCTACCAATATTTCGCCATTATGGATATGCAAAACTTAGTGAACAACTTATGTCGTGGTACAACGAATGGAATCCTCCTCTTGTTGGAAATAAAGAAGCTATGAAACTAAAACTCTTCAAGTGCATGAAAGCAACTCTTGGTCAAGATTCAACTACTCAATTCGTTGATGGCCAGGGAATTATTACAAATGAAGGAGTTCGAGCTCTTGGTGAATACATTGAAAACCTTGGTTACTCATTCAAAAATCGGGTCAATGTTATTGTGGAAAGAAATAAGAATGCTCCACATCATGCTGAATCGTCAAATCGTGCTTCAAACGCTCAATTGTTTGCAAGTCATCGAAAATTTCAATCAAATGATCGACGTCGAAAATGGTCTTCAAAGCCGCCTTTCAATTATCAAATTCGTGAAAGACGTCAAAATGGTCAAAAAGAATTTCGTGGATGCCGCTCATTCAATAATGGTCCAAAAGAAATTTGTGGAAAAATTCAAAATGGTCAAGAAGAAGTTCGTGTAAAGCCGCCGTATTATGGTCGTCGAATCTTCTATGGTAGTGGAAATGCTCAAGCTCGTGGAAACACTCATGCTCGTGGAAATTCTAATGGTCCTGAAACTCGTGATCGCCGACAAAATCAATTATCGGGGACGATAATTCGAGGGGGAAGGGGCAAGTTGAGATAAGTCATTATTTATGTTAGCCGCCGTTCTTGGCAAAATGTGTAACAACCGATTCTTTAGTTTTGTTGTTGAGTTTGTTTTATAAAAACGTCAGTCCATCAAGTTGAACTGGTCGTTGCAACTTGGAGCTGTGATATTTTGTGTTTTGGTTTAATTATTTTATTATTTAATAAAGGTTGTTGATTTACTCCTTTGTTTTGGTGTTTATCCATTTGGATTGGATTTATTTAGTGTTGTTTGGTCGTTTGGGGTGATAGCTGATCTGTTGGTGAGTTATTTTTCGGGTTTTTTTATATTATTTTTGGGGATTGGGTTTAGTATTTTTATAGTTTAGGATTATTAAATATGAATATTAAAACCCCACCATTACTATCACGGGCGATAGGATCCAAGTGTGGAGGGGAAGTTTTACGATGTTCACGTTCAAGGGTATTATCAGAATTTGGTTTTAACATTACTGTTCCAACAGCACCAACTCCAATTGCTGCAATATTTTCTCCAGCAGGTGATGCATCACTTCCATTCTTTTTATCACTACAATTTTTTCCTTGTCCACTTTGATTTTCACCTGCTCCACCTCCACCTTTTTCACCTCCACCTCCACCTTCGACATCATTGTCATCTTTTCCTTCCTAAAACAATATCAAAATGAAATCTTTTATTACAGTAATACACAAGGGCAAGTGATGTGGAACAAGAGGACTTCCCTTTCGGGGATGTTGGGGCGTGAGGAAAAAATTAAAAGATCAGCGCTACTAAATGGTGAATTATTTAATCGAACATGTTTCGCCTTATATTAACAATTCAACTAACTGCTGATGATGGTCGACCACGTAATTGTTGAGTTGCTTTAAATTCCATAATTTCTGGTTTATTTCTTTGATCTCCATTTTGTTGTCTTGGAAATTCAAATGGATTCTGTAAAAATATTAAATGAATTACTTTTTTTTTGTTTTTTATATTACTCGAAATTTTAAACTATCAGTAAAGCATGGTTTTTTATAAGCTGAAATATGAAGAGAAAGGGTGCTTTCATTGATGGTTTTTAAAACATTTTCATTTTTCCATCGTTTTTTTAAATCATTATTATCTTCATTAAGAGTTTTAAAAGTAGAAATTTTGGAAGATTTTTTCCATGATTGTAGTTTTTCCTTTTCTTCATAATTATCGGATACTTAAAAATCTGTTGTTGCAGTCTAACGTAAAAATTATAAAATATTAACTTTATCGTTAAAGTCTTTTGATTCAAGAAATAAGCAAATTAATTTTTTCATTGATTTGGAAATTTACAAAAAAATTCCAACATAAAATTAATGTTGCTGAATTTTTTTTTTGAACTGCAGCAGCAATTTTTTAAACCCCAATATTTATCATTTTTTGGTTTGCTATTAGATTGAACAGGAATTAATGTAGCACATTTTTTGCTTGGATTCAAATTCAGATTGTAATATTGATTTTCAGAAGTGGTAAACCTTTGTTCAATAAATGAATATTTATCACTTTTTGTTGCCATCAGAAACTAAAATTTTTTAAAATGGCAAAACGGAAGACAGAAAATATAAATGTAAAACAAAATTTACATATTGGCCTAATTTTATATATATGGCCAAAAAATGCAGGCCATGATCATATTCTTAGTCAAAAAACGATCCCTTTTTATTTTTTTCGGTTCAGTTTCAAAAAAAATTAAACAATATTAAAACAAAAATTTAAAAAAAAGGAGCAAAGAAGACCGTGTCTGAACCAATAATTTGAAAATGGTGAAGGCTGACTGATTAAGCCGATATCTGTTTGTTATTTATGACCAGACGATGCCTAAAAGAAGAAGCTGCAGGCGGAGCCGTGCTTGTCAAATATCCCTAATCTTAGAAACAGTAAAAGATTGCCCAATTGAAAGAGATATAATAGATGCAGAGCATTTTTATCAAAAATAAAAAGAGAAAAGATGAAAAGAAAAGAAAAAAAGAATGTGATGATTTTTATACAAGAATAGAAAAAAATTGATTTAGCTTAATAAAAATAATAAAAAGAGAGTGGGAATCATTTGAATTTTTCATGTAAAAAAATCGAGAAAAAACGCTAATTGTAAGGAGGAAAATCTTTGGTCAAAAAGGTCAGCGAAACTTTTAAACTTTTTCTATGGGCTTGCGCACGGTGTGTACAGTAATGAAATTACTTTAGAACCCATCATACTTGAATTGGGGGTGAACATGTTCACCCTACAGACAGACAGACCTCAGATCAAAATTTCTCAAAAAAGGTGCAAAGGGGGGAGTATGTTGATTTTTTGGAAAATTATTTTGAAAATAATTAAAAATTATTTCATTTAATGATTGTTACAAAATAATTGGAAAAGTCGGTTTAAAAATAAAATAATTGTTTAAATGTTTAAATTTATCAAAAAAAAACATATTAAAACTATGGATAATCCTAATCGTGTTGTCAAAACACAATAAATAGTTTTACTACTAGATTCAGATTCCTCTTTAGGCAATCAATGGATGTTTTATACCATTTGATAATCTTCAAGAAAACATAAAAGTTTCTTTACTGTTTTTTACACTTTTATATTAGTTCTAACTAATAATCCACAATATAAAATATTGTAGATCAATTTAAACATATTCATAAACTAGATATTTGTCTATTTTTGAAAATAATTAATTTTTTAATAATCTCTTAATATTATTTAAGTGATCATACATAAATCAAAAAAATATGCTAATAATCAGGGTTCTCAAATTTTAATCAACCTCCAAAAACAATTAAAAAATCTGCCAATATATTTTCATTTTAATTATTACTTTAATCGTGCACTGTTAAATTTCATATAATTAGGTACTAGCCCAACTTTAGAGAAAAAAATTATAGTTTAATAATAATTAATAACACAAAAGATTTAAAAAATTGCAAGGTTGCGCTGGTTCTTTAAAAGGAGCCCAGTGGAAGCAAACGGCATTCAGTCGTCAGATGAGTCGACGAGTTCAATCGGAGAGTAGACAGTAGTGGAAAAAAAGCAGCGTTTATGTGTTTAGGTTTTGATTGTTAAAGTTGAATAAAGATTAGAAGTTATTTGAAATAGGGAAAAGGGGACAAAAGGAAGAACCACTCGAGAGAAACACGGGGGTTAAATCAGTTTTACATTACAAAAATTAAACTATAAACTTTTTCATTGTAAGTGAAATATTCTTAATTAAAATAATAGTTTTCAATTTTAAAATGTCCCAAACAATATATTTTAATTAAAATATAAATTGTAGAATTTAAATTTTTTGAATGAAATTCAAATATTATTACAAAACCTGATCCCATAGCAAAAAAAACATTAATACAATTAAAAATAAAAGAGAACTATAGTTTGTAGATAGAAAAAAAAACAAAGCAGAATTACCTGACCTTAAAAAACTAATGAAAACATCTCTAAACTTAAATAAAATATTTCATTAAACCTAAAATTTAGAAATAAAACTTGAGAAACTTTAGGCAAATAATTAGCTAGAAACTTTATCTCAAATTCAAAAAATAAAAACTTCTAAAAAAAATAATAAATCAATAAAAAAACTCAAATAAATAAAACTCTAAAAGCAAAAAATATATATTTAAAAAACAACTCCAAATAATTGCAAATAAAAACACAAACAAAAAAAAAGAACACGTTAAATACAAACTTTTGAAATTCGAAAACTGAAACAAATTAAACAGGGGGGGGACCATGTTAAATATGAACTTTTGAAATTGGAAAACTAGAAATAATTTAACAGGGGGGACCCTTACGAATATAAGGAATCCGGCGGCGCGAAGCGCCGCCGAAAAATTTTTTGCAAAAAAGGTCATTACACACTATATTTTTCCAAAAAAAGGTCGTTACAGACCTATACCGATTTTGAAAAATGTCCACCCCCCAATTCTAGTATGGAACCCATAAAGAAAAAATACAATGTTTGTTGAACTGACTGATGGCAAATATTTTTGAAACAAAATGACAATTTTTGAAAATAAAAAATATTTTGGAAATGACATTTTTCACAGTTCTGAATATTCAATTGATTCAAAGGGGAAATTTTATTATGATAATTTTGAACTTCAAAAGTTTGAAGATTTTAAAGCTTACCAAACAAAGCAGGAGTAAAATACGGAGCATGATTTATTGGTGTTGATATAGTAGCATCCATAGGATCATCGTCTGAAGAAGACACTCTTGCAATACCATCATCAAAAACTAAAATATGAATGAGTTTCTGTCAAAACAGATTTAAATTTGTTCCTTTTTTATGTCCATCTATTTTCACATCCCCAAACATTTGAATTCCGTAACTTTGGTTTTTTATGTTCGAATAGAATGTTCTTTTTGGCTCCTTTTCAAGCCGATTCTTTTCTTTGTTTTTCTCTGTCTTTTATTAAATATTTAAAGATCTGTGTAATTGATATTTGCATTTTAAAAAGAATTTTTGAAATTATGCAAATTTTTAAACTACTATGATTTGATAAAACTTTTGTTGCGATACGGTATTTTTTTCAACTGCAGTCTTCATTTCTTGTCATTTTTGGCAAAGTGTTCCTGAAAAAATTCCTTTGAAACCGATCCTTTTGAAATTTGAAAAATTCAACATTTTCTGCTAGCTTTTCAAATCTTTGATAAGCTTTATTTATCCATTTTTTGGTGATTTATTTTATTATGGAACTCAATGTTATTGACAGCGGGATTTCCCGTAGAATTTTACAAAATGAATGGTTTGTTGATGAAAATGAAGATGTTGTAACGGTTCGTTTAAGCTTTATAAATTCAATTTTTTAAAACCATGAAAATTTTAGCAAGTTTTTGAACAATATCTTCGAAAAGATTTACCTTGTGGACTAAAACAATGTTCAAATTGTTCATTGCCACAATATTCGGCACTTGAACCAGATAACGCAGAATTATCTAAAATTTTTCCATTTAAGCATTGCATTATTATGGATGTTCCAACAATAACTCGATTTGTTGATATGTTAGAAGATGAAAGATTTGAGTAAGGGTTTTAATACATGCTTTTGAAGTCATTATTAATAATATATTTTCAGTAATGCTGTTATTATACAAACACATTGGGAATCTTTAATGATGACAAATCCTCATATTGCTCGAAAACTTGATAAGTCTTTAAAATCTGGAAAAAAACATCTTGCATTTTTAATGAATGATATGATGGAAGGTGAGCATTTTAATCTTTATTTTGAAAATAATAATAAATAAAACCCAATAGGTTGCTTCATTAATGCTGATGAATTTGAAAGTAATGATGATGAACTTGAAAGAAAATTGATTATGTCTGCAAATTTTCTTTTGAAACATTGGGAATCAGTTGACGTTAAACCAATTATCCTCGTTTCAACTGCTGAACATAAAGCTTTTTATTTGAATGAATATCCACATGTTGCTACCGTAGGTGAATATGTTGGATCTATGGAAAATCATGAAGAATTATCACTTCGTATTCAATTTTTACTTAAAAAAGAAGAAAGTGGTCCTACAATTTATCCTGAACATCTTTTACTTCCTGAAATTGATGAAGGTCTTGCAAATGGAAAATATCAAAAGGGTCAATTTAGGGTGCTTTTTTCATTTATTTGTTTTCTTATTCCCGTTTCTTATTTTTAAGGTTTCACCTGAAAATTATCTTGAAGCTACCGTATCCTTTGGAATGGATTCATCTGAACAATGGTTTATTCAAGGTCGGATTAATATGAATAGAGCATGTCAGGGGGATGTTGTGGTTGTTGAACTATTACCAAAAGATCAATGGACTCTTCCGGAACGAATTCTTCGAATGAGAGAAGCTGATGAAGAAATGGAAGAAGAAGATGCTTATATGGAAGTTGCAGATAATGAAAAAGATACTGAAGAAAAGAATGCCGAACCTGCAGCAAAGAAAGTCAAAAAAGAACCAAAGAAGATCAAAAAAGTTATTGATGAAATGGAACCAATTCCAACAGCAAAAGTTGTTTCAGTATTAATTAGAAGTTGGCGAGATTATTGTGGAATAATTTTGCCTCCATTTTCACCTGATGGAAATGATGGACTTTTTTCTGCTTTTGATAAATCAATTCCTCGTGTTCGAATTGAAGATCCATTGTTTCAAGAACTTGTTGGAAAAATTGTTGTCGTAAGTTTTTTATCGTTAAAGTCTTTTGATTCAAAAAATAAAAATTGTTACACGTTTAGGTTGGAATAGATGAATGGGCTGCAGATTCTTTTTATCCTAAAGGACATTTGATACAAGTTATTGGAAATGAAGGTGACAGAGATGCTGAAGAAAAGATGGTCCTTTTGGAATACGATATTCGATATGAACCTTTTAATGCAGATGTTTTGGCATGTTTACCTGAAATGCCTTGGAAGCCAACACCTGAAAGTTTTCGTCGTGATTTAACACATTTAAATATTTGTTCTGTTGATCCGGTTGGATGTACGGATATTGATGATGCTTTACATTGTGTTGAAAACAATGATGGAACATTTGAAGTTGGAGTTCATATTGCTGATGTTACACATTTTATTAAGCCTGGTACTCCTATTGATCGTGAAGCATCACTTCGTTCAACTTCTGTTTATCTTTGCGGGAGAAGAATTGATATGATTCCAGAATTGTTATCTTCAAATTTATGTTCACTTCGTGGAGGAGAATTACGATATGCATTTTCTGTTATTTGGCATTTGGATGCTGATGCAGAAGTAATTAAAACAGAATACTGTAAATCTTTAATTCAATCAAAAGCTGCTTTAACGTATGAAAAGGCTCAAGAAATGATTGATGACACAAAAGCGGTAAGTTTTTGTTCTTTCAAAATTTAATTTTTTACAGTATTTTTTAGAATGATGTAATAACAAAAAGTCTTCGAGGATTATTAAAGTTGTCATTAAAATTAAAAGAAAAACGCTTTAAAGCAGGAGCTTTAAGCTTAGCATCTTCTGAAATTCGTTTTGAATTAAATCCTGAAACTGGTACACCTTTAGCTGTTCAAGAAAAGAAACATTTACCTACAATGTCAATGGTTGAAGAATTTATGCTTTTGGCAAATATTTCGGTTGCAAGAAAAATTTATACTGATTTTCCTGATTTTGCTGTTCTTCGTCGGCATCCAATTCCACCAAAAGAACAATATGAGCCACTTGTTAAGGTATACCGTATATTTTTTTATCATAAATTTTATTGTTGTTATTTTAGGCTGCTGAAGCACTTGGCTTTCATATTGATCCATCAACTGGTAAATCATTGGCTGATTCTCTTGACAAAGCATATGATCCTGAAAAGCCTGTAATAAATCGAATGCTTCGAATGCTTGCAACACGATGTATGACACAAGCAATTTATTTTATTTCGAGTACAATTGCACCTGATAAATTTCTTCATTTTGGTCTTGCTGCACCATATTATACGCATTTTACTTCACCAATTCGTCGATATGCAGATGTTATGGTCCATCGATTATTAGCTGCATCAATTGAAGCTGATAAATTACATAATGAAATGCATAATAAAATTTGGTTGATTAAACAAGCAGATATTATGAATTATCGCCATCGAAAAGCACAACATGCAAGTCGGGCATCTATTCTTCTCAATACATATTTAATGATTAAACATTTAAATGAAGAAGTCTTGGAAGCTTTTATTGTTAGTATTCGAAGAAATGGTTTACAAGTTCATATCCCAAAATATGGTTTGGAATCTGTCATCTTCTTTACTCATAGTTTTTCAAAGCGTAAAACTGAAGATTTTGCTGATTATCGAGAATTACAAATTAAACCATTTCAAAAAGTCAAAGTTAGCGTATCTATGGTTGAAAAGAATCTTCGAAAAAGACTTGATGTTAAACTTGTAAGTTTTCATTGTTTTTATCATTTTTACAATAAAATGATTATTTTAGGTTGAACCTAAAATTGATTGTGTTTCTGCTGATACTGATGTCAATACTGTAGGTTATTAAATATCATTTGTTTTTTTTGTTGTTGATTTTTCCGTATATTTTTTCTAATAAATTTTTATTAAAAAACCAAAAAGATAATAAAGAAAACAACAAAATAAAAGATTACTGTGCAACGGCCTTTTTTTCTTCTAATTCTTCAACAATTTCTTCTTTTGAAACAGCAGCTTCTTCCGATGGGACAGCATCATCATCTGCTGCAATTTCATCTTCAATTTCCTCTTCATTATCTTCTTCTGATTTAATTGGTTTTCCTTCAACTTTTTCAATAGCATCAGCAGCTACAGCACAAGCCAATGCAAGAGCCGATTTTTCTAGATTTTTTTCACCTTCAGGATTAATAATAAAATCGTGTTTTGGTAAATCAGCAAGCCAAAGCATCATTGAATTACTCATTACTTCGGTGCTAAGAATTTCAGAAATAATAAGTTCTTCACGGATCTTCTTAACTTGAGCTTCAATATCTTCTCCCAAGGAATCAAGCTTTTGATGAATATTTGAATAATTACGGTCATAATTTTGATAATGAACTTGTTCGAGTATTAATCCTAAACCAGGAACACGCGGAACATCCATCTGAAAAAAGTAAAATAAAATGCAGTATTTTAAAGAAAAGTTTTACCCGAAGTTTTTCAAATGATCTAGTAATATCACTTTTATTTTGAAAGCCTCTTAAAACGGTTAAAGACATTCCCAACATTTTACGAATTTGATGCATCATGAAGGATTGTCCTTTAATGTAAATTGTTGCAAATTCATATTCAACTTTTTTATAGCCATAATCATGAACATATGAAAATGGTTCCCCACATTCAAATGAAATAATATAACGATTGCTACTCATATCACAATGTTCCCTAGAAATGTAGAATGTAAAAATTGATTATTTTAAGATAAATACCTTTTCGAAGTATAATTAAAAAAGTTATGAGTTCCAACAAAACATTTTAATACTTGATTAACTTCTTCTCGTCGTTCTGGTGTCATTCGAAATGTTGGTTGTGTTAAAGAATCTGTTCCAGCAAAGGCGAATGTTGGCTAAAAACCTCAGTCATAAAATAGCGATATTAATTAGTGCATTTACCATAGTATAAGAATAAGTTCGAAAATCACATTTCTTTTGACTGTGAAAAGACGGGATTGTTCGACGAATTGTAAGAACGCGAATATCATTTGGAAGATGTTCATTCCTAAAATAATCATTTGGTTAAAAATGTAATTAAAACATTATATAAAATTTACAAAATATTATGCCCATTTTCAACAAAGTCATCTGTTATTGAAAGAAATAATGAAACACATTGTCGAACAGCTGAAACTTTTCGATCAGTTCTTGCAGCACGTTGAAAGCTAAAGCTAAATGGTTTATTTTTTTGTTCTTCTGTAATAATTCCACATTTTAACATTGCTTCCAATAAATGTGATTCAATTGTTGGCATATTACTTCCAGCACTTTGAACCTAAAACAAGAAAAATTATGTTGCAATATATTAATAATCCAAATAAACTTACTTGCATTCCAAAATAATTTTTACCTTGATAAGCCAAAAACATTGCATATTTTCGATTTTGAATCCTTTTAGACTTTTTTGCAGCTGGTTCTCCTGCTTCAACAACTGCAGGATCTCCCGGTTGTGATCGCTTTGAAGCTAATGTTGTTGGAATTGCATCGGTGGCAGTTTCAGGAGAAATTTTAGTCATTCTAAAGACAGATCGCAGAATATTCTTAAACATAAACTTGTTGAGAAAAAAAAACACTGCCCAAACTTTTTTCAAAAAGTTCTCTCTTTTTATGGGTTGCAATTTTGGCAACCAAAAACACAACACCAAACTTTTCAAAACCTACAGTAAAAAACTTTTTTACAATTATTTATTGAAAAAAGCCCCAAATTTATAAAAAATAAAAAACCATAAAACAAATCTTGTAAAAATTGGCATATTAGTACAACAAAAAAGGTTCATAAAAAATACAACAAAAAACATAAAAAAAATTTTAACGACGAGGAAGACGAGAAAGACCTGCAGTTGGTTGATGAAGCGGTGATTGCCAAACAGCTGATGAATTTCTATGACGTCTATTATCGGAAATATTAAATAAGACTTTCAAAGATGGTGGTTGAATTGATCCAAAATAGGTTATCCGTTCAAGAGTTGAATGATCTCTAAGCATCTTTTTAACATGTGGATTAAGCTCATGCTCTAAAAAAGATGTCGGAAATATTAAATCACAAAAGCAAAAAAATCAACTCACTTTTAGCCCAATTTGGAACAGTCTTTCGAGGTTTTGATTCATCATCTGTTTCATCATTTGAAGAAAGATCATCAACATTGTAATTAGTTTCCGTTGAAGGCAAATAAACTTTATCAACAGTCATATCATAAGAACTTTTGTTAATATCTTGTTGCATCGGAACTGCATTTTCATCACTAAAAAAAATTAACTACAACTGAAACAAAATAAATCATTATAAAACATACTTTTCATATTCATCTTCTTCCATTGGCTCAGCTTTGACAACTTGTTCAGTATGAGATACATTTTTTGCAAATGATTCGTTAACAGAATCTTGAATAACATCAGCAAAGATTTTACCATGTGATTTAAATTTATTTGCTTTTGAATGAAATGAATCAGCTACAATATCAGATGAACGAGCAATCTTTGCAGTTTCATTACCATCTGAAGTTCTCCTAACATTTGGAATATCACCAGATGAAAGTGCACGGCCACCACTTTTTGATCGAATATCTGCTTCAGCTTTTTCTGGAGTTATTTCAATATAATTTAATGGTTGAGCATTATCTTCTTCGTCAGCTAATTGATTATTTTCTACTTCATCTTCTTCACTAGCATACAAATCAACAGATTCTTTTAGTTGATGTGTTGCAGCTTTTGAAGGTGCAGCTTTAGGTGGTGTAGGCTTTTTATGCTTTCTTACAGGTGATACAACTTCAAAATCAAACTTTTGTGCAGGAAGGGTTTTACCCTTTTTAGCAGGAACAAGAGCTTGTCGAGGAGTTAAAACTTCTTTATTCTTTTTATTATCTTTCTTTGGAGTGTTTGTTGTTGATGGAACAGGTCGAGCTTCTTCACGTTGAATTGCTTCAAATTCTCTCATTTTAGCTTCTTTAAGCTTTGTTGCTTCATGTTTGCGACGTGTTTCTTCTTCAAGTTGTTGCTTTCTTTCACGATTCTTCTTTTCTTTTTCTTCGTTTTCTCTATAAAAGAAAAATATTACATTAATAAATGTCAATAAAAATTCTTACTTTCTAATCTTTTCTTGAGTTTCATGCAATTGTTTCTTTCGACGTTCTTCAGCTGTTTCAGCTTTAAGCCGTAATTTATCTTTTAAATTTGGATCTTTTTCTTTAACAATTGCAGCTTTTGGAACAATAGTAGGTTTATTGATTCTTGAAGTTCCTAATCCACAAGGTGCAAAAGTACTATGAGAAAAGAGTCCACCACGAACAGGAGTATTTGCAGAATTTGATGAACCAGGTATAGGAGAAGAATAAGCATCACCACCAGCATTTCGTTTTTGTGATGTTACAGGTTTCTTTGGAGAATGTCGACGAGGTGGAGGAGATGGAATTGGTGGACTAAAAGTTAAAAGATAATGTAAAAATTTTAATTTATAAGCTAATCATACATTTCAAACGATTCGTCATCATCATCATCAAAATTAATCTTTCGAAGTTCGTTAATTTGATTACGAACAAGTGTCATTGCAGCAACTTTCTTCTTTGGTGTAGCTGGTACCTTAAAAAATAAAAAGTAATAAAGGTATTAAATAGAATATGTAACATACCTTTTTCTTAGTTAGTTCTGCAATTAATGCTTTAATAGATTTATTCAATTCATCTGCTTCTGCAAAGTAATTACTAATAGCATCAACAAATGGATCAGCTTTAATAATCTTTTCATCATTAAATTCAAAATTTAATTTATATAAGTTTGAAAAATCTGGTGTAACAATTGCTGGAGGTTGTTTTCCACGTGTGGCTGGTGGCATTCTTCAGGTATCTAAAATTAATAAATGAAGTAAATAAAATCGTGTGAAAATGGTAAAAACGTAGAAAAAGAGAGAAAGAGAAGAGGAAGAAGAAGGAAGAAAAAAAGCGGTTGAAAAAAGGTAAACAAAGAAAAAAGCCAAAAACGTTTTGCAAATTTTCAACTGCATTTTTTGGCGGGAGATAGAGCATAAAAAATCTTAACACGAAGATGTGTGAAAACCCGAAGAAATTTTTTTAAAACTTTTTAAATTAAAAGCTTTTTTTATAAAATTTTATTTTTATAAAAACATACAGTATTTTATTAATCTTTTTAAAAATTTATCAACAAAATTTAATATTAAATAATTTAATTATATTTTAATTGCATTTAAAATCTTAAAATGAATTTATTTTCTGTTTTATTTTTTTGAAATCTTTCAACTTTTGTCACTGTATTACAGATGTGATTTGGATGGATTTATCAAATCTTTAAAACATTCTTTTTAAAAATACATGTGTTATAAAAAAAGGCTAAAACTGTAGTTTTCTGACTTCTTTCTTCTGCGTTCTGTTTTATGTGATAAAAGAAAACGGGTGACATGTTTAATTTTGTGCGATAAGAATTGTATAAAAAAATAGTTACATACATAGTTAAGCATCAAAAAAAAGGACAAAGACCTTTAAAATTTCATTTTGAACAACTGAACTTTAGTATAAAGAATGTTTGTAGTGGAAATGCTAAAGTACAATTAGATAGAAAAAAAAGTTTATCACATAGTTAACAGCCATGATAAGCATCAATCGGAAACTTCCCCTTTTTTTGCAGTCTTCTCTTTTTATTTTTTTCATTGTTTCATTCAGTAGCTTCCTAAAAGCAATGGAGGTTCTTTTAAATAATGCTACAACAGCTGTTGAATCAACAAGAATATTACAGCCGTTTTGGGATTATCTTCGATTTAATCATGGACATATTATTCGTTCACCACTTTTTCCACCGTTTTTTGCATTAAGTATTGATTATACATGGGTTTTAGTATTTACAAGTAAGAATTTTTCAAGCTAATGTGCTTTTATATCTGTAACTTTTGAAATTTTTAGTTATGGATCTCTATTTTTCTGAGGTACCATTTTTAAAAAAAGCAAAACTTCAAAAGGATCGAAAAGTTACATGGCCGCTAATAAAAGAATCATTAAAGCTACAATTTTTTAATCAAATTTTATGGATATATCCAATGGCATTAGTTCAAGTTATATGGGTTCCAGATGCAGATTTACCAGAGCTAGCTCCAACAATATGGGAACTTTTTTGGCAAAATACTGTTTTCTTTTTATCATTTGATTTATATTATTTTACTGCGCATGTTTTAATGCATCGAATAAGATTTTTATATCGTTGGTGCCATTCTGTACATCATATGTATTCTTCACCATTTACTGCAGCAGCACAACATTTACATCCATTTGAATTATTTCTTGTTGCAACATTTATTACAACATTTCCATGGCTTTTTGAAACACATTGTTTTACATATTGGACATGGTTTTTAATTGCTCAATCTGTTTCATATGAAGTTCATACAGGATATGATTTTCCATTCTTTTTACATAATTTTTTACCATTTTATTCTGGAGCACCAGCGCATGATATGCATCATATGCGCCCATTAACATGCTTTGAACCATGGTTTAATTATCTTGATCGAATTTTTGGTTATCATATTAGTTATGAAGATTTGAAACGAATGGGCGCAGAAAAAGCTGCACGATTTGGTTTATATAATTCGAATGAAAATGATGGTCTTAAAAAAATTAACTAATATATTTCGTAAAATTTATTAATTAATGTTTTACATAAAAATTATAATTGCACATAACATGTTATCATTGTATTAAAATAAAATAAAGGAAAAAAGAAGGAATTTTTTTAATAATCACGAAAATAGAGACAACCATCTTCACCATAAGCAATTTGTGAAGAATCAATTCCAATTGCAGTTTCAGCAGGTAAATGTTGTAAACGTTCAAATTGAAAATGTTGAAGTGATTTAAGCTTGTATTGTTGTTCAGGTTCATCCATTGCAGCATAAATTTCAAGACCATGAAGTGCATATTGTGATGAAACAGCACAAAGACGTGGAATCATGTCAACTAAAAAGAAAAAGAAGAAAATTACATATAATCATAAAAGTATAATAATAAATTAAACTTACCAGGTTTACTATTGAGTGATGGTTCTTGATAATAGGATGGTGGATCATGTTTTTGACGATCAAGTGAGAGAAGTTGTTCAAGGGTTGGACAAACATGTTCAGTACTTTCACTTTCACTTGTTAAAACATAATCAGATGGAATATGTTGAGCGGTAGCTGAAGGTGGAATATTTTCAAATGAATAATATTTAACTAAAAAAAATATTTTGAGGTACCGACCCCGCCCCGTTTGGGGGGCAAAACATAGCACTGTATACCTCCCTCAACTCATAATCCTCAATACTTGTACATACAAAAAAAAATTTTTATTACTTACTATAACCCAATTTAAGTCTAAAGGTCATCTCTCTTATCTATACTCTATATCAACCCCATAAAAATAAAGCTAAAAACACAACTCACCAATTGTTGAAAGTTGTTCACTTGCTTCATTTTCAACAGAATATGATGAAGAAGATTTTGTTGCTCCTTCTTCAGAGATTGAAGTTGAAGATGCATCCATAGCAGAACCGATGGTGGCCATGTTTCAGCAGCAGCAGCACAAGAAGTTTTTCAACCAAATATAAAATTCACAAAATGAATTTAATGATTTATCTTTGCATTTTTTTGTTATTTCAAAAAATGATTGTAATTTTAATGCAAATTTTTTAAAATATAATTGCAAAAAAAAGTAAAAAGCAAAAAGTGATGGTTTCTTATTCGTAAAACTTTTTTTTCGTTTATTGAAAAAAAAGAAGATGGATGAAAGAGGAATATTTCTAACAGGTGTCATCAATTATTTTTTGCCATGTTTTATTATTATTTGGTTTACAACAATTTTTGGTATTTTGATAGGATGCAGTAAAAAGAAGCCTGCTGGTGGAGGAAAAAAGGTTGGAGAATCTGCTGCAAGTTATGCCACAACAAATTTAACACCTGGTAAATCTCCTGCTACTCCTTCATCAAATGCTCCTGGTGGTGGTGGTGCTGGGGCAGGAAATGGTGCAAAACCTTCAACAACATCTGCTGATAATAATAATAATAAAAATACTGCTGGATCTGCTGATACTAAAAATACTACAGAAAATAATAAAGATGTAAGTTTTTTTTGTATACATATTTTTATTTAAAGGATATAAAACAATATTCTAGGATAAAAAAGATGACAAAAAGCCTGATGAAAAACATGAAGAAAAACCTGATGAAAAGAAAGAAGATGAAAAAAAGGATGACGAAAAAAAGGAAGATGACAAAAAAGAATCCAAGAAAGAAGACGACAAAAAAAAGAAGGAACCATGTAAGTTGAATTTTTTTTAAACTTAGGAAAAACTTTAGCGACAGTAATAAAGTTAAACTTTATTATTTTTGTCATTTGGTTTATATAAATATTTATATTATTTTTTTAGCAAACAAAGAAGATATCAAAAAGAAAAGTGAAAAACCGAATAATAATGGTGGTGAAAAGAAAGATGCTGCAAGTGCTTTTGAAAAAGCTTCTTGTAAACCAGAACTTTCAACAAATCGAACACAGCTTAGCAAATCTGTTAAAGTTAAAGATGATGATGATACTGTAAAGCATATTGAAAGTCTTAAAGAAGATAAAGAAAAATCTGAATAACAATAAAAAATTCTTTTTTGAATGTGTGTTTGAAAACTTTTTTTAACGATAACTGATTTTTGTGTTAAATAAATGTAATGAATATAAATTATTTAACAATTGCTTTTGGTAGTTCTCCAACAAGAAAACCGCTAAGTTGGATTTCTTGAGGATAAGTTGCTCGAATTTGTCGTAGAATTTCATAATCAACTGCAACATTTTGTTGACAAATTTCAAGCTTTCTTTGAATTTTATATCTTTCACCATCAAGTTTTCGACGGGATTCTTTTGCTTTATCTAAAAATGAAATGGAAGGGAGTTAAATATGTTTATTGGAAATACAGTAATTGTTAGATTACTGTAGAAATGTTTTTTTTTACCTAATTGATGTTCTAACGAAAGAGTGGTAGATTTAAGATTATTTAATTCTGCTTGTAAAGCATGTTGTGCTTTATCATTACATAATTCAATTCCAGGACGAAGGCATCGTTGACTTTGTCTTGCAAGAGCCACTTGAAGGGGTGAACCTTTAAGTCTTAAAGATCCATCAATCTCTGCAATTGCAGCATCTGCAACTTTCATATCTTTTTCTTTTGCATTTAATTGTGCTTGTAGCGAATCCCTCCATTCATTCCAAACTCGAATTGAATCTTTTAAAGTATTTTCAACATTAATTGCCTCCTGTCGCATCGCCTAAAAAAATGGAAAAATCAAAAATGTTTCTTCTTTTTTGTTTCTTGCCTGTGCTAAATCTCTTGTTGTTCCAATTAAACGTTGAACAATTTTTCTTGAACGTGTTCGAGCTTTTGCAGATGAATTTAAATTTGATGCAGTATTTTCAACCCATTCTTGATATTCTGACATTCTTTGAAGGGGTCCAACATCTCGAAGTTCAAGATTATCAGAATCTGGTGGACGTTTAAGCAAATATTTTGCTATAGAGAAAAATTTTATATTTTTAAAAATTAGAAAGAATAATATTGCTTACAATCAACAGCAACCGCGGCAGCTCGATGATCCAAACTTACTGCTTCTTGTTTAAGGGTAAAATCTCGCATTAATTTATTTTTAGATTCTAAAAATTTCATCAAAATCAAATGTTTTGAGAATCTTTTAATATGTAATTCCATCACCCTGATTCAGGATAATTAAAGATTACTGTACAAGACCCTAAAATTCCTGAAGAGCATTGCTTCTTTTAAAAACTTGCCTTCATTAATTTCAATTTGTCGATCAATAATGCTGCTAAATTCTCTCATTTGTTTAACACAATCTCCAATTGTATCCTTCTCTTTTCCCAATGCTCCATCAACTCTATCATTTGCATCAACGTGAATTCGCTTTCGTCGAACGGCATTACATGCTTCATTACATTTCATTGCATCTTGCTGAAATTTAAATTAAATAAAAAATATTTAGGTTATTGTTTATCTTTTTTAATTTTTGTTATTGTTTTATAATATTTGATGGAATCTAATATTACAATTTTATTTTAACAAAAAAACGAACTGTAATTGCAGCACATGTTCGGAGTTTACGAAAATATCGTTGTAAATCATCATTATCTTCTCTTAAATCTTGTAACTCTCGATCAATTTCCCCAGACCAATATTTTAAATCTTTTACACGTTGTACAAGTTGTTGGGTTGTTTGATTTTGCATTCGCATTGCCCGATTATTTGCTTCTGCAAATATTTATTTTAAAAAATTATTACAATGCTTAAATTTTGGCTACCTTTAACTGCCAATCTCGCCATTCGAAGAACTTCTGATGGATCTTCATATTCTTCTACCCTCTTAAAACAAATAAAGATTACTGTAATTTAAACAGTTTTTAAAACTTGAACAAAAAATTCATATTTTTCGCAAAATTTATTTTGTACTTAAACTTATAACACTTACTCGATGCATGTTTGATGACTAAAAAAACAGATGAAAAATAAATACAAAAAATAATATAAAAATAGAAAGGAAAAAAGTGGTTAGTGGCAGACGAAATAATTTAAAAGAAAGCTTTTCTTCAAAATCCCTTTGTAATCTCCGAATCAATGAAGCGCACTGCCGCTTTCGTAAAAACAAAATTGACTTCACTTCTTTTTTTACGAACAATTTTTTTGCTTCAACATTTAAGAAAAGTCTTGGTCATTTAAAAATTTTTTTAGATCAATAAAGAAATATTAGTACAAAACAAAAATTCTATCACATGATTCTTTTAACATTCAAAAAGAATAGAAAAATAGAATATCATCTGAACAAGTTTCTAAAGATTCCGGATCCTCCAACCGAAAAATAGTTACAAACAAAACCGAATTTTAAAAATTCAATGCACACAACGGTAAAACAAATCCCCGCAAAACTTTTCGTCAAAATTCCAAAACTTAATACAAAAAGCAATAATCTTTATTTTTTGATAAATAAATTTTATTTTTAATAATATTGTACAAGCAAATAACTATTTCCTTAAAACAAAAGAAAGCAAATAATTACTTCATTGAACGTAAATTTTCACGTTTTCGAGGAGCAGATGAATGATCAACAGGTGCACGAATTCGAGGAGTAGACAAACGATCAACAGATGCACGAATTCGAGGATCAATATCAGCTTGAGTATCACGGCAACGGCTGGTAGAACGACGAAGTGGAAATGGATTTGGTTTTGTCAAAGGTTTACTTGGAGTAGTTCCCTAAAAAATGACACAGTTAATACAGAAAATTACTTTAATGAAACTTACAGTCGGAGGCTTGTATGACCGAAGAATTTGAGTAAATGGTACTGCACGATTTCTGTCTTTTGGTGGATTTTCTGGTGGAGCTTGAATTTGTTGAGATCGACGACGAGCTTTTTCTGCAATTCGACTTGCACCATGATTGAAAAGTGCCAAATTTGAAGAAGCTAAAATCTGTAGCATGAAATACTTTTACAAATACTTAA
The DNA here is from genome assembly GCA_963922195.1 of Panagrolaimus sp. PS1159. NCBI lineage: Eukaryota > Metazoa > Nematoda > Chromadorea > Rhabditida > Panagrolaimidae > Panagrolaimus > Panagrolaimus sp. PS1159. The sequence goes on along the minus strand of CAWUHW010000012.1, from coordinate 721,609 downwards.
AAAAAAGTCTTACCTTTTATAGGAGGAGCAGGAGCACCAGTAGTAGCCTTTTCTCCATTTGTTTCACGAACAGATCTGATTTTTAATGGAGTAGACGAAGAAGCTAAAATTTGTGCCATAAAATACTTTTACGAAAATTTAAAAAAAATTCTTACCTTTTATAGGAGCACGAGCACCAGTAGCAGCTTTTTCATCATTAGTTACACGAACAGTTCTGCTTTTTAATGGAGTAGATAAGCGATCAACAGATGCACGAATTCGAGGATCCATATCAGCTTGAGTATCACGGCAACGGCTGGTAGAACGACGAAGTGGAAATGGATTTGGTTTTGTCAAAGGTTTACTTGGAGTAGTTCCCTAAAAAATGACACAGTTAATACAGAAAATTACTTTAATGAAACTTACAGTCGGAGGCTTGTATGACCGAAGAATTTGAGTAAATGGTACTGCACGATTTCTGTCTTTTGGTGGATTTTCTGGTGGAGCTTGAATTTGTTGAGATCGACGACGAGCTTTTTCTGCGATTCGACTTGCACCATGATTGAAAAGTGCCAAATTTGAAGAAGCTAAAATATGTGGCATAAAATACTTTTACAAAAATTAAAGTCTTACTTTTTATAGGAGCAGCAGGAGCACCAGTAATAGCTTTTTCACCATTTGTTACACGAACAGATCTGCTTTTTAATGGAGTAGACGAAGAAGCTAAAATGTGACATAAAATACTTTTACAAAAATTAAAGTCTTACCTTTTACAGGAGCACGAGCACCAGTAGCAGCTTTTTCATCATTTGTTACACGAACTGAACTGCTTTCTAATGGAGAAGATATACGATCAACAGGTGCAAGAATTCGACCATTAGTATCAGGACAACGGCTAGCAGCATTACGTTGAGGATGTGGAGATGGTTGTATTAAATTATCACCTTTAAAAAAGGCAGACTTTTCAAAGTCTTCATTTTCATTTTGAAAATCAATAAATTTTGGAACAGCTTGGTATTCAAATTCGTCGGCCATAATCGTTAGTATAAAAGGATATACAACGAAATATATAAACAAATCAGTGAAGGAGTTTTTTGCAAGCAAAATAAATTCTAAAAATGGTAGTGTAGAAAACAGAAATTGGGAGAGAGAGCGTTCGTTCGAATTTCAAAAAAAGTTCTTTTACAGCTTTCCCGCGTTTTCGTGTCAAAACAAAATAAAGAGAAAAAAAACTAGAATTTATTTTTTTCAAAAAAAAAAAGATAGATAAATAAAAGATAAATTTTTTAGCAAAAAGTATCATTATTTTTTTGTGCATCTTCTAATAGCTTTTCACAGTCATTGTGTTTAAATTGTCGAGCATTATCCAATGGTGTATTTCCAAAGCGATCTTTGCAATCTGAAAGCAAAAACAATTTAAATTTAAAAAAGCAAAAAAAATTTTACCAAAAGTTTTTGTCCATCGAGAAAGAAGAAATTGAAGTGATTCAACATTTCCTTCGCTTGCAGCAATATGAAGAGATGTTCGATTATCATAATCTGGTTCTTCAATATCTCCACCATTTAGAATAAAACTAAAAAATGTTTTTTAAATAATTATAAAAAAACTTAGAAACAAACCTTTTAATTGCAGTGACATTATTAGTTTGAACAGCAAACATTAAAGTTGAAAGATTAATTTCTTTTAATTCTTTTCGATTTTTTCTTGGATCAATTTTATCACATTCGGTGTAAATCTAAAATTATTCATGAAGTAAAAAATTGGATCCTGTATAATAATATTTTTACCATGCTATCATAATGATGAAAATTAAATTTTTTTACCAATTTTTCTGCAAATTTTACTCCACGAACTGAATTACCATATTGATCAAGTCTTGGAGAATATAATGCAATTCCCAAACAATTTGGTACAACAATAATCATATCACCTGAGACACCAGATTTTGCAGGTAGTCCAATTTTAAAAGCAAATTTTCCACTAAAATCATACATTCCACATGAAAGCATAAGTGATAGAGTATCTCGAACAGATTGATTACTAACAATTCTTTCATGTGTTAAAGGATTTCTTCCACCATTTGCAAGTGTTGCTGCCATAACTGCTAGAGAATCAGTTGTTACAGAAATTGAACAAAGTTGAAAATATAAATCCAAAGTTTCAACAAGATTTGTTTTTTCGGGAAAACACTAGAAATACAAAATTTTTACATAAATGTCATACTGTAGCACCATTATAAATATAGTTGCTACAGTATGCCTACCTTATGTTCACGCATATAATATGCTAATGCATAATTTCTATCAGCAGTTTCACGTTCAGAAAGGAATACAGAATTTTTAAATGATACAAATGAATCACCAGCAAATCGACGCATCATTTTTAAACTAAAATCAAAACGATCTGAAAGGCTTTCTTCTGGTTTCAAAAGTGATGTAACAAGAATTGCACCAGCATTAACCATTGGATTATGGGGTTTATCTAAAATCACTTTGTTAAGATTAATTATTTAAAAAAAAAAGCTTACGTTCAGCATCCAAGCAAATATCATTAAAAAATCTTCCTAAAATTTGCAACATTAAAATTTGTAACAAGCTTCAAATTTACCTGATGGTTCTTGTCCAACATATTTATGTACAATTTCTTCACCAAATTCATTTATAACCATTGAATATGTAAATGGTTTTGAAACAGATTGTAAACAAAATGGTGATGTATGATTCCCCCATGAAGCTTGTTGTCCATCTAAGAAAAAATATATCATGTTTTACCCTTTTGTACACAAAGAATCATTTCCTTACCTACAGTACATATAGATACACCCTAAAAAATAATCATTAAATTTCAACTTAAAAAATAAAATATTATACCCATGCTGTTGGATCAGATCTTGCAAGCTGTGGAATATAAGTTGCAACATTTCCTTCTTCATGAATTTTTGAATCTTCAAATATAACAGAAATTTCTTTTGTAAATTCTTTCCAATTTGGAATAACCATTTGATTCTTTAATGCTTTTTTAATAACATAAGTTTTATTATCCAATGTTGAAATAAATTTTTCACGGCATAATTCAATATCTCCTCTTTGAAAAGCAGATTTAATTCCTTCACTTCGTAAACTTTTAATGATTGATAAAAGTCTTGGATCATCTTCTTGTAAACCATTATTTTTTAATTCTTTCAAAAAATTTGATACAGAAATTTTATCAGTTTTTGGATTTCGATATAAATCAAATAAAAGTTGTTTATTCTTTTCATTATCAATTTCATCAAATGGTAAACAGATTTCATTTGAGGCTGAAGACATTGGTGGCCTTAAAACATGATGATTTGTAACAAATAATAATCGGCGACGAATTATGCTTGTTGTTGGACATGATAGCTTTAAAGATGAAGCACAAGAAAACATAGGCAGAAAAAAATTAGTTTTGGTCAAATATTAGTGGTATTAAAAAAAAGATAAGTGATAAAAAACATTGAATTTTTATGCAATGCTAAAAATATTAAAAATTTGCATTTTTATAATATGTCATCATTTGCATAAAATTCTTTTTAAAACTACAGTACCCTGATTTTGCAAAAAGCCGAGATCGAAGTTATCGAAAAACAATTTTTGTTCAAGAAAAGAAAAATCGAAATTTCGGTTTTTTTTTTTGAAATCGTAATTTTGATTTTTTAAAACTCTATAAGTGTCTTTCTATATTCAAAACAAAATGTTTGAAATATTTAAAACTTTATATAAAAAACATAAGGCACATAATAATGATATAATAAGTGAACGAACAAAAAAGTGAACAAAAAAAAACACCAAGATATGTAAAAAAAATATGTATATTAAGCAGCAGAACCATTTGAAGCATTTGAATAAGATCCAATACGTACAGGAGCAGAAACAATTGTCACTTCATTTGCAGGAATAACTTTTCCCTTCTTTTTATCCTAAAACATATTTTTCAGAAATATATTGTAGCTAATACAGGAAAAAAATATACCCGTCGATGAACCAAAACAGCACAAGGTATCCATATTACTGTAATAATAATAACAACTACAAAAACTAAATAATCACCAAAAAGTTTTGCTGAAATTTTATATTTAATATTTTTAAAAGAAATGGTTAAAAAACATAAGCTTACATCCAGGTGTTTGATTAATATCTTTAATAAGACGCCAAAAATGTGTTGCAACATCAGTGACTTCTTTTTCACAAACATTCTAAAAAATATATATGTAAAACAAGATAAGAATGAGATAACAACAATAGCTCACATTGCGGCAAGTTCCAAATACACATATTGAGCCCTCTTTCAAATATCGATAAGGAGTAATTGGTAGACATTTTCCAAATTCACCTTTTTTACAACATCGATAACATGAATCTTTAATATTTTCACAAATGCATGGCCGTGATTCATTGTTCATTGTTTCACAAAAACTTTTACATGTTCCACTAAAACATGTACCTTCGTCACTGCAAATTGTACCATCTTCAACATAATCTTGAACAGGACATACTGAACTATTTCCACTAAAAATATAAAACACTTAAGGATACTGTAGAGAGAAAAAACTTACGCGCAAAAAGAAGCTGCTCTACAACTATCATTATTTCGTGGTTGACACATATGATCTTCAAGACGTGGTTGACAATTAAAATTACAACAATCTGCATGTTTTGGACTACAAACTGCTACAGGACGCAGACGGCATTCAGCTGTACAACAAGGATCTTCGAGTCCAGCTGATTCTCCCATTAATTCAGCAACAAATCGTCCTCCTGGATCACATTCTTCTCCAGGTTCTAAATTACATTTGTTACACTTGCTTCATTTTTAAAAAATATTTACCTAAGATACCATTACCACAAAGTGATTTTTGTTCTTCAACAAAGCATCGACGTTGAACATTGTACAGAACTTTCCAAATTTGATCTCTTGTGCATTGTGAAAAACGATAATTATTTTTATCATAACCACTATTTGCAGATTCGTGCATTATAAATCTTAAAATTTGTCCATAATCATTAATCTATTAACATAAAAAATTAGCAAACCTTCCATTTACTGCTTCATTTGTACAACTTTCTGTATCATGTGAAGCACCAAACAGATGTCCTAATTCTGCAAATAAATTGTAATACAAGTAGCTCAAAAAAATTAATGAAAACAAACCATGTGTAATAACCAAATCAAAGATGCGAGTTATCATGAGACCTTCTTTCTTCATTACAGTAACTACTGCAATATTTCTATAAAAATCATTATTGGGTCTAAAAAGTAAAAGATAAAAATTTTGCTATAAAGTATACTGTAAAAATCTTACTTATTAGCACAAATTCCAACTGTTGCTTCAGTATTTCCAACATGAGCAAGTCCCAAAATGCCATCTTCAATAACTTTTGCAGTTACCAAAACAGTTACGCATGAAGCATTTGAACCTTCTTCTTCAGAAAATGAAAACATTAATTTATCAACAGAAAATTGATTACTTCCAGATTGTGCAAATTCATTATTAAAATGAAAGTAATTACCCTTTGGTGTTGGATGATTATAGATTTTTATTTCTTTGATAAGGAATCCAATATTCACTAAAGCTTCATTGTGATCATTTATACCAAAATCTACGGCATTAAAGATCTTATTTACACGTTCAATGACATTTATCTGAAAAACTTAAGTATTAAAGGATATTAATGAAATAGTTATACCAAATAATTTGCAGCACTGTAATAATTACTATTTCCAATAACTTTAAAAAATTCATAATCTGCAACAAGTTTCATTTCACATCGATTTTTCTTTACAGGTTTACTGTAAATTTGACGTTTGGATCTAACAATATCTTCAAAGTAATGACGTTTTGGAGTACATTCTGGTAGATACAATGAATGACCTTTTGGACCAAATGCTGCTGATAAATCAAGTTTAACATCACTTGCACGATATATAATTGTTTCATTCAAAAGCATTTCAATATAAAATGTTTCATTTTCAACGTCAATCTTTCCCATAACTTCATTACTGTCTTTACTGATTGATAAAATAACAGTTGCATGTGGACATTCTAAAAAACAATAGCCATATACATTGATAAAAAGCAAAGTCAAAACAAACCACTAAGAAATCCTTCATAATATGTAAAAGATGATAATAGATGATCACTTTTATCTTTTCCATAAGCATCAAGCAAACGAAAGTTTGAATGAATGCTTGGAATTCTTTCACTTTCACGAAGAATTAATATAAATGTTTGATTAAAAGCTTTAAAAGAGAAATGCATTGAGTAAGGAGATATTGTTGAATTTAGAGATCGAATACGAGGATAAATTGTTGTATAATTTTTGAGATAATCATTGAGATCTATAAAATAACAATAAAGCTTTTAAAGTAACAAAAGCTTTAAAGAATTTTACCGGCATTAATAAAGTATGGCACAAAATATAATAAACATAACAAATTTGTTAAAATCTTCGCCATGTTTTACGTTTTTGAATTTTAATATGGCCGAAGAAATTCGGGAGCTTTGTTTGTGAACCGAAAACTCGACCTGAAAGCGAAAAAAAAATTATTTCGAGTATAAAATGTTGCTGATTGTTTTTACGTGTTCGAGGTTTTTCTTCTTCTTTTGATGTTCTATTAATTAAAGATTGAATACTATTGTTATTATCGAAATCAAAATGTATAAATCTAATAAATCTACCGTGAGCAAAGAAAGTATCAAGCTGAAGTGGTGCACCCGTACGAATTTCTCTGCGTTTAAAGTATTTAACGTCTGATAATGTAATGTTCATTGACTCATCACAGCTTTCAATTTTTCCCTCCGCAGCAGATTCGTCTTTAAATTCAATCACTACCTTTCTTCCAGTTGTATGCTGGACAAACCCGCTTAAACTTCTTAACATAAAAACCTATAATAATTTATTTTTTACTAATAATGTTTCTGTTGTCCCCGTAAAATGTAATACACAATGTCATTATTACATTATTCATATAAAAAACAAAGGATAAAAACAACAATATTTTATTTTGAAAAAAATAACGACAAAACAACAAAATTTAAGCACTTTCTGCGACCAAATCTTTCTTGAGTTTTCCCATGAATGCTTTCTTTTCGGTTTTGGTTTGGAAGCGACCATGACCAAATTTGGATGCAGTATCGATCCATTTGAGATTGATTTTTTCAAAGGCAAATCGTTTCTTATGATCAATAAGAGATTTACGAAGAGTAATTGGACGTTTCTTTGGACCAATACAACAACCACGGATCATGACGTAATCTTGATTAACAAGACCATAATGAGGGAAACCACCCTGAAAAATGAAAAAAGTTAATACTCGTTCAAATAGTACAAAAAATTTTTATGCTTGTGTAACCTCTCAGAGTAACTATGACAACAGTATCGTATCAGAATTCAACGAATCAATTTTCATCATAGAGATCACTACAACAAACACCAAAAGTACATCAAGTAAAAAAACTTACAAGAGGATTGATATTTTTTTCAGTTACATCAAATTCGGTTGTAGCATTCTTCTTTCCTTCAGCAGTTAAGCATGATTTTCCAAGACGATAGATCTTCTTGTTGATTTCAGTACGATGATGGTAACCTTTTTGACCAGCACGAGCAACAGTGAATTGAACACGAGAAGGATGCCATGCACCAATACAAGCAACTTTACGAAGACCCTTATGGGTTTTACGAGGAAGTTTTTTGGTATGCCAACGGCTGGTTACACCTTTATAACCATGACCCTTTGTAACACCAATGCAGTCAATAAGTTCATCTTGGGTGAAGACTTGTTCAACAGGAATTTGCTTTTCAAAGTGTTCACGAGCCCAATCAACTTTATCAGAAACAGAACCACCATTAAGTTGAATTTCAATGATGTGAGCTTTTTTGTCACGACGACGAAGAATTTTTTGCTAAAAAGTACAGCAATTAATATGGCAAAAAAATTAAAAGAGGTTAAACATACTTGAGTATGAGCAATGACTCGAACAGTAGAGCAATATTTCTTAATCTTGTTAAGATCAGATTCAATTGACTTTTTACCATCTTCATCTTGCCATTTCTTTGAAGACTTTGAGAAAGCCTTTTTCTTGGAATTGTACCTGAACACATAGGATTCAATTATGAATTCAAAACCTTCATATCAATATAGGATTGATAGCGGAAGGCGTGTTCATCGTCTCCACACTCTTACAAATGTTGCAGAGGAGTGAAAGTGGAAAAAAACATGCATGCCACACCAATCCTGTAATTACTGAAAATAGAAAAAACGTACCAATTCTTGTAGTAACGACGTCTTGCATCTTCAGCAATATGTTCTGCCCAAACAGTTTTAAAGGCACGAGGACCACGAGGAGTTTCAATCAAACCAGTAACACCAATGATAACAAGTGGAGGAGTTTCAATAACGGTAACAGCTTCGACAACTTCTTTCTTATTAACTTTTGAACCTGAAAAAAAGGATAAATTAATATTTTTACCAAATTTAATAAGCTATCATGGGTTAAATTGGATTTTGGCCAGAGGTGTAAATCGCGGCCAGGCCGTCACTTTTTCGGCCGCGGTCGGTGGTTTTGGCAAAATTCTTTGTTTTTCGCCTTATAAAATTAAAAAAACCGCGGCCGGCCGAAAATTTTAAAGCCGCGGCCGCGATTTTTTCGGCCTCGGCCAGCATTTCCGGCCGCTTTTTACACCTCTGATTTTGGCCCGCATTTTCAACCCATGTAAGCGAAAAAAACGATACATTTATTTAGTGGATAAACCGGGCGCTATATAAATATATTTGCAACAGATTTTATAAATTAAGGTTTAAAAATATAAAAAAAATAAACATACCGGGTTTATCCACGTCCCTGACAATATGTGTCATGCCAGCTTTGAAGCCAATGAAAGCAGTAAGATGAACAGGCTTTGAAGCATCATCCTTTGGGAAAGCTTTGCATTTACCAAGATGACGCTTGGAACGTTTTTTTGGGGTAAAACCCATATGACCATGGCGAGGAGCCGAAAATTTACGATGACTCATGCTTACCCTGCAACTTAAACAATATATTAATTTAAATTAAACAAATTAAATAGTAAAAAAACCACGGTAAAATGTAAAAAAATATAGCAAAAAATCAGAAAAATAATCAAAAAAAACGTTCCTAAACAAATTTTTGCGATGAGTAAAAAAATGTAGAGAAAAAGACCGAGCAGCAAGAAAAAATGGGCCGTGAGCAGTCTGTCGCCTACGGTAGAACCCTTACATTCGTGTTAAAACCCGCGCTGTCTCTTTGTACTTTAAATTTTTTTTTGCGTTGGACATCGTGTTTTTTGTTCAACAAATTTTTTGGTTGGAAAACTTTATTTTACTTTTTTTATAACAAACATTAAAAGTTTTATATATTAAAACCATAATTTTGCAAAAATAGCAGATAATGCAGCTCCAATAGTTCCGATTGTATGCTTTGGTGCAATATTTAGCTCACATTCAGGCATAATTAACTGTGCTGGACCAACAATTACTTCTCTAACATCTTGCCATGCTCGATATCCGCATTCATATCTAAAATAAATCGACTTCAGCTCATTCTATCTTATTTCTAAAAATACCGAACAGGATATTTTATACATTCAACGTAATTTTTCATTGCTCTTAAAATAGTTTTTATATAATTTTTAAAAATTATATGTTCAGTTTTTACCCGCAAACAGCTTCATTTTGTGCTTGTCCGTAAGTTGGAATTTTATTTGAGATTTTGTTTGTATCAGATAGCATTTCGGCCTGGCACTGCATCATTTCTGCACGGGTAAGAGTTCGAGAAAAACATTCAAAACTTTTTGACATTTCTAAATTTTAAGTTTACGTTTTTATTTTACTTTAATACATTAAGTTTTTTTTTACCTTGATAACCTCCACGACAAATGAATTCCATTAAACTTACCGCAGTTTCATATCTGCCTCTTGCGGGTTCTTCATTGAAACAAGTTGGTTTAAATGGTTCAACACAAAGATCAAACATTAAAAATTTACTGTAAAATTAGATATTATAGTTGTCAGAAGTTAAGTTTGCCCAAAAAATGATTTAAAACATACTCGCAAATTTGATTAAAGTAATCTTTTGTTTTTGAGAAAAGTTTATTCCAAGTAAAATCATTAAATTCTCCAAATCCAATCTCATATAAAGGTTCAGCACATTTATGAATTTCCTTTTGTTCAAAAATTGAGCAGTTACCTAGCCTCTGAAAAAATTACTTTGGTACCTTTTATGATTGGTTACTGTAGTATTTTAAAAGCTACAATAATTCTGTTTTTTTGTACCCAAAAAATGTTGCTTACATTTTGATAATTATACGGTATATCTAATGGTTGGAGCTGCATAAAATTAGGTGGCATTAAAACAGCATAAGTTGATCCCAAAGCTTAAACGGCATTTTTAACATATATTTTTATGCTCTTAAAATCCTTACCAAATAAACATAAATACCATAAAAACATATTTATTTCAATTTTTAGCTTTTTAAATTTACAAAACTGAAGTCTCTCTTTCTTTCGCCACTTTTTTTAGACTTGAAGTGAAATATTTTTATGTTGTTTGACAATAATGTTTTGCTTCTTAACGGCCTCGATGATGATGAACTGACTTTTGACATCTCCAAATATTATGTAGAGAAGGGAAAAGGGAAAAACAACAACATTATTTCCATCGTCATTTTTAAAAATCGCCATCGCTGAAACTTTCTTTTACTTTTTCGTTTAAAAATGCTTTTCCTTCTTTTTTCTGCGCAAAAAAATGATCTCTTTGAAACGTCGATGAAAAAGAAAAGATTGCAAAAATCTCTTTCTTACCAAATTCTTTCTGTTTTTAGCCTTTAAAACTGTCAAAAATATATCCCCGTTCTCTTGCGTGAAAATGTGAGAGTTTAAAAATGTGACAGCAAAGTGGCTGGCAAAATCAGAAAGAAGAATTTGCGAAAAACTTTTTATTTGCCATTTGAAATTCTAGCTTTTTTAGTCAAAAAAATTTGAGAGGGATAAACAAAGGTTGAAAAAAATCAAATTTTATTTTTGAAAAAATAAATAAATTACAGTAATAAAACAATATATCATAAATGAGATACGCAAAAATGTTTTTTGAGATTATTTTGAAAGCAGTGGAGTCAAAGATGTAATAAATTCCATAATTTCCATTTGAATTTTAACTTTTTTTGGATCTGGGGTTGTTTTAAAGAGTGGAACATGAGCACAAGATAAATGATTTTGTTGTTCCATTACTAACTAAAATTATATGCAAATGTTTAAAACTGCTTTATAACATTATAAAAATCTAAATATCAGGTACTGTGTTTTTACAGTAACTGAATTAATGTCTCTAAAAAGTCTTACCTCATCAAGTTGCTTTAATATTTCCATATCAAATTTCTTAATTTCTTCATCTTCATTTCCACCTCGATTTTTTATTTCAGAAATTTGTTTTTCACGTTCTTCCAATAATTCCCTACAAAATATTTTTAACACATTATTTTTTTAATCCCTCCAAAAACAAAAACTTACGATTCTTTAAAATTTTGTAAATCTTTTAAGCTATCAACAATTGCACAAGTTGTACCATCTAATAAACGTTCAATAAGTTCTTGTTGAATTTTGGGCGTTAAAGCTTCAGTTAAATCAGGATTTTTCTTTTTTGCCAAGAATACCTTTAGCTTTGTTTCAATGAGTACGCGTTTACCATCCATTTTTTATTATTTCTAAAATATATACGAATTTATTAAAGATTTTATAGATATAAAAAGGGATAATGTCACGTCAGTATGAAAATTTATTACCATCAAATCGTTACTTAAATTCAAATATTCGTTTTGATATTAATGTAAGTTTTTTAAAAAAATTTTTGCGGAGAAAAACTAAAAAATCTAAAAATGTCGTCGTTGGATAAAAAAATTTTTTTTTGAGAAAATATGAAATTTTGGAAAAACGACTGAACTTTCAAATTTTTATTTCCTTGATTTTCTATTATTTTTATACGTAATTTAAATTTTATGTTTTTTAAAAGATATCACATTTTTTTATTGCAATTCTTGCTTTTTCCATTTTCACTAATATAAATTTTTGCTTAAAAACTACCGTACATTTTTCAAGGACCAAAAACGTATTTTTCAAAAAAATTTTTTCCCATCCATTAAAAATGCGTTTAAAAAACTGTAATTAATATTTCATTACAAAATTCTTTAAAAACTTTTTTTTAAATACTTTAAACTGCCACTTTTTTCCTTTCAAACAGTATTTTTTCAAGACTCCAAAAAAAGTTTATAAAATATTTATTTTTTAACTAAAGAAACTTCAATATTTTTTTAGCATGCAAAACGTTCATCACTTTTGGAAAATGATTATGAGCTAATTCTCACGCTTTCATATGAAAATTCAGATGGTGAAAAACGAATTCAAAAATATTCTTTAGATGCAACAATGCTTTCAGAGCTTTCAAAACAATTAGATTCTGCAATTTCAATTATACCAAAATGTCGAATGTATCGTTAAAAAAATATTTAATGTGAATAAATCCTTCTTTTTTTAATCCGCATTTTTTGAGAAAAAAAGAAAGTAGCTAACAAAATATTATGCTTTTTTTGAGAAAAAGGTGAAAGAGAGAAATAAATCCACATTCACATCTGTGAAAGCAATCTCCGGTTGGTGCTACTTCGGCTGCTACACTTTTTTTGATGTCACTACGGAAACGAAAGAAAGAGTGTCTGTGTTTTTTTTCAAAAAAAGATTTTTTTTTGAAATATAAAATAAAAAAAGGTGAAATGGTAGTAATGCTCTTTTTTCTTTCTCTCTTCTTCTGCTTTCATAGTTCAATGTTGCGTATGCATGAAAAAAGAAAGTGTCAGTGTCAAAAAAAAATATTTTGGAAAACAGCTATATTTTTTTTTATAAAAATAATCAAAGTTCAGATGAAAAAAAGATGAAAGCTTATTTTCAAAATTTTTATTGTTTTCCAATTTTTACTTTTTTGTTTTTTTCTAAAAAATTTTAAAACTTTAAAACTTAAGGTTAGGCTTTTTTTAGCTTTCGAAAATTACAACTTTGTTAGTTAGTTTTTTTTTCTTCATTTCACTTTTTCTTTTTTCTTTCTACACAAAAACAAAACAACAGAGCTATGAAAAAGCATGAGACTAATTAACCAATGGCTCTTTCGTCTTTCTTTAGCTGCTTCTACTTGTATATTCTCCATTAAGTCAGTCTATCTTCAACTGCAACTACTAACTAATGACTGACGACAATATATAGCAATAAAAGGGGGGAAGTCTACTTCTTCCTTTAACATTCTTAGGCAAATTTTTTTTGTTCTGCTGCTGTTTCACTTTCTACCATCCTCCTCTTTTTTAAACTACTAAATTTGGATAGAAAAAAAGAAGAAGAAGAAGAAGGCAGAAATGGTGTCTTCAGGGAATGCATGCTTTTTCATTTCTCCTGCAAAAAAAGAAAGAAATTCGGTCAATTGCATCTTTCTATATATTTCTTTTTCTACCGGAGACGAAAGAAAGTGTGACGTCATTGCTAAAAGCATTCAGTATCTTCAAACGACCAACCCCATTCATTCGTTTCAATGAGACTGATTTGCATATTTCTTCTTTTTTTTGAAGCAACCTCAATAAAGGAAGAAAGAAAGAAGGCTACTAAGAATCTTTAAAACCTTTTTTCAGGACCGCCTTTTGAAAAATAAATCCATATGAAATTTTTGGTTTCTTTCTCTAAGTGTTTTAAAGCTCCTTTTTTCATACATGTTACGTTTTTTTCCTTTTCTTTTCGGCTTACATATATTAGCTAAGCTTCTTCTTCTTCTATTTTCTCCAGAATAAACAGATCAGATTTCGTAAATCTTATACTTCTATCTCTAAAATCCAAGTTTTTTTTTAAATTTTATTTTTTCATTTATTTTTTTTCCAATTTTCTTTTTTTTCTTTCGTTCATTAATGTTACTTTTTTTTCAATTTTCTTTTCTTTTCTGGAGGCAAAAACAGAAAGAAAAGAGAAAGAAACAAAAAGTCGATTAGTAAAGCATCGTCAAACGACAAATAAGGGACCTCATTTTTATTTTTTTCCTATTTTTTTATTCTTTTTTCTTTTGGTCACCAAATTAGAAACAGTCAATGGCGCAATAAGCCGTAATAAATGGGGAAAGGGGGGGACAAAAACACGCAAACAAGCACGCTAATGGCAGATGCCACAGGCTTCTCCCCTTCCCTTTTTTTTATTTTTGCAAAAAAGCGCAATAGACGGCCTTTTTTTATATCGCTTCTATGTATATTTTTTTTATGGTATAAAAAAATGAATATTGAATAATAGTAGTAAAAAAAGGAAGAATAGCAGGCTTTTATTGGATGTCTCCAGAAAAAAAGAAGAGAGAAGAAATTGCATTGATTGTTTGATATATTTATTTTCATGTTCGGCATTTTTTTTTTTAGACTCGTCTAAAATTGTTTTTTTTTCTTTGATGACCATTGGGCTTCTTGCTTTTCCTTCCCTATCATTTTTTTCTTCCTTTTTAAAAACAGGGTTCTTTCATAGTCTCTATTCGTCCTTTATAGCCCTATTTTTTTGATTCTTAAATTTAGAAGCTTGAAAAAATACATCCAAAAAATTCAAAGGTCGTCGCATCCCTTTTTTTTCTCCCTCTCTTCAAAAACGTTTTTAAGCAAGAAAGAGTGCGAAAATTGAGAAGCCTGTTTTTCTCTTTAAAAAAGGACGTTGACTTCTATTTTTTTTTCAAGGGCCATGGCACACCACAGAAAAAATAACAACAAAAAAGGCCTTTTTCTAGTTTGTTTTTAAAGCACACTTTTTTTTAAAAAAAACATTGAATAAATTTTCCTTTTTATATTTTCTTTATATTTCACGCGTTTTGGGTCGTATTTCCATTTGCATAAGCAAAAAAAAGCCAGTTTCAAAAATTTTCAATTCACTTTTTTTTCAGGTGATAAATTTCTATTATATTTATTTTTTACAACTTTCTATTTTTTTTGAAAAAAATATATTCGCCCCCCGGAGGCAATAAAATATATATTTCTATATTTTTTGCCATTTACCCCTCCGGAGACGAATGCCGTTCTCGCGGATCACGTAGGGGGTCCCACATTTAAAAAGATTGGGAACGTCGGGTGATGCTGGTTGTCGACCCGACGACCATAACCGTCGAGACACTTGCACGATCTGCGGTTATCTTGGCCGTCGGACTTTTGTTACTTGTATCATCAATTATTTCAATTGTTGTTTTAATATCAAATCGTACATTACATGATTGTATTGGATATTTTTTAGTAAGTTTTTTCTAAATTTATTTTATTAAATTCCTACATGTTTACATTACCTAATTTATTTAAGTAAAATTGGCCTAATTTTTATCCCCTTTAACTTAATCTTCTCTCTTATGTATGCCATATTAAAAATCTTTTAGATTTCACTTGCAAGTGCCGATTTAATATGTGCAATTTTTATTGTTCCACTTTCAATGTACAGTTCACTTTCACCAGAATGGCATTTTATTGAAAATGATTCTGTTATTTGTAAAATTACAGCATATTTACAAATTGTTGTTTTAACGGCAACAATTTATACATTTGCATGGGTTTCAGTAGATCGATATTCAGCATTTATGAAACCATCTCGATATGAAAGTGATCATACCCTTACACGTTGTAAATGTTGGATTGCATTTTCATGGGTAACAGCAATTTTAATTGCATGCCCAATTATTATTACAAAGATGGAAGTTAGTGTTGTCGTTTTGAAAAAAAAAACTAATTAAAAATAATTATTTTTAAGGTCATTTATTACCCAGAATTTGAGCTATGTGTTTTAAATTGGAGTTCTGCAGTAGCATATAGTTTAACGTTAGCAGTTTTGGTAATTGGCCCATCACTTTGTACCGTAATATTTACATCTTCATCAGTTTTTCGAGCTTTACAGCGGCCAGAAGAGGTTTGTCATTTTTTAAAGGAAGTGGACGATTTGATACATTTTTCACTTTAATATTTTTTGAAATACCATGAACCTGACTTACAGGATCTTTTTCTATTATTCTTTTGCCTGCCTGATTGTCAGGTCCATGCCATTTCGAAAAAAAAACATTAAAATGAAAAGTGTATCAACCCATCCGCTTCCTTTATTTGCTAGGGTTACATTAGTCACAGAAAATACAGCAAAATTTTTTTTGTAACTTATTGTAACAAATTTTAAAAATTTTTCGAAAAAGCACAAATATTATTACAGTATTTCTATAATAAAACTAAAAGACGAAAAGTTACAACATTTTCCGAAATCCTATTTATCAACCTTTAAAAAAAATTCCCATCTGCCGATTAATCAAAAGATGCCAGACGATCAGAACTAATTAATTAATCCTAAAAATTTTTTTGCAGCTGGAAGATACACAAAAATCTATAATCGAAAATGACCGAAATTTTGTTGTTTCAATGTTTGTTATGATTTGTTTTGCGCTATCATGGCTTCCAATAATTATAACACAATTTATTCCAACAACCCTTCTATCATCTGCAGATATTGGAACAATGAAATTTGCATTTATGTGGTTAGGAATTGGTGCACCATCTTCAAAGTTATTAATATTCATTTTTATAAATCCAGAATTTCGTCGAACTTTTTGTGCACTTTGTACTGGAGTGACTGCATATTCATCACCGTCTGCAACGGCGGCAGCCGCAGAATCAACAAGTTATTCATCCTTAGATTTTATTGATTGTTGTATTCCAGAACAACGGTCATGCCTTTCATCAATATGTTGTTGTCTCTTTTGCGGGTGTTGTATATGCTTTAGAAAAGCTTGTTGCTGTTGTGATGGTTCTACAACAATTGCTACAACAACAACAACAACAACAACAACAACAACAACAGTACCAACATATTATCATCATCAAAATAATATTCCTACTAATACTAGTACAAATAATAATCGAAGAATAATAAATTCTTCACATTCGTATATCGATGAAAGGGTGACGGGTCCAATGCTATTACCAACAACAGCAGCAACAACAGATCCAAATAATTTTATTAATTCACGATATATCCCTGAATATGGTTCATTTTCAAGATATCCTTCAAATTATTCAACAGAAGGATATACTTAATCTTTATATTATCTGATATTATAGAACTTGCATTATCACCCATTATGCGGGAAATTTTTTAACCGTCAAAAACTTTTGCTCAATCTTTGATAGTTTTAAAATTTTGTTTTTTCTTCGATTTTTCTTAGCATTTTCTTACTTTTTTTGCTGCCAATTCACTGCTCTCCAAATCTCCCCGGTTTTATAAAAGCTTAATTTTGTTTTCGTTTTTTCTAACATTGTTTTTGTATTATTTTTAATAGCTTAGATAAAACATTTTTTTTTGTTTTTAAGAAATTTATATATTTTTAAAAGATTTTTATATTTTAAAATAAAGCAAATTTTTAATTTATCAAAAAAGTAGTAATTTAAAATCAATTGCAATTTGACTATTGAAAATGTTTTTAAAAAAGTAATACCAAACAAAAAAGGAAGAAAAATGCTGCGTTTCCCGAATGACTAATTCAATTTGAATTTTCCTGTCTTCTTTGTTAACTCCCAAAAAAAGTCAATGATGTCATTTGCTTTAAATATTTTAGCTTGGCTCAAACAAGCTGAATACCAAATTTGCAACAAAGGCCACCACAAAAAAAAACAAATTGTTAAAAAATAGTAACGCAACACTTTGCCAAAAATCTTACAAAATGCTAAAAAAAATTTTACAGAATTTATAAAATTCAAATTAATTTATTACAAAAGCTACAGTACTCTTATTTAATTCACAATGACTACTGTAGGACCATCATTGGTTAGAATGACTTCAGCTATATTTAGTGTTGTTTATATTACTGCTCCTAATGCAGAAGTCGCAAATAAAATTGCAAGGTAATAGTTTTTATATTAAAGCTAAAACTTATATTGGGACACACTAAATGGTGGATGGACGGGTCCGGTGGAGTGGACGTCTAAACGGTGGATGGATTACTAAACGGTGGACGGATTGCTAAATGGTGGATGGACTTTTGAAAAAAAATTTTTAAAAAAAATTCGAAAATTTTCACCATACGCAAATCAGAATCCTTCCAGATTCGTCCTCCAAAAATTTTTGGATTTCTGATTTCTTTCTGGAAATTTTTTCTCAAAAATCCATCCACCATTTAGCAATCCGTCCACCGTTTAGTAATCCATCCACCGTTTAGACGTCCACTCCACCGGACCCGTCCATCCACCATTTAGTGTGTCCCACTAATATTAACTATTTTTCAGAGGTGTCGTTGAAGGAAAATATGCAGCTTGTGTAAATATTGTTCCAGGTATTAAATCAATGTATGTCTTCTTATTTTAAAAATTAGTAACCAACCTTTTTACAATTTTTTCAGCTATGAATGGAAAGGAAAAATTGAAGAAGATAATGAATTATTACTGATTGTTAAAACTAAAACAAGTGAAATAGATCGTTTACGGGAATTTGTTGTTAAGAATCACCCTTACGATGTTCCCGAATTCATTCAAATACCTGTAAGTTTTTTATTTTTATTAACATATTCTTAAAATTATTAATTTGAGATAGAATCTGGCTCTGAACCGTACCTCAAATGGATCAATGAACAAGTTACTGGCAAATAAGAATCAAATACTGGAGACTCTTAATATTATTTCTCAACTTTCAGAATGTTATTATTTTTTTAAAAAATATTACAGTATCTTTTGTTTATATTATGAAAAGCATGCATAAATGTTACTTTACTTATAGCATTAATACAAAGAGCAAAAAATATACATAATATCAGACTTTTTTATACGTATAAATACATAAGGATTACATTTACAAGAATAAGTTAATTTTATTGTTCTCTTTGAAAAATAAAAGCAACCAAAATTTTAATCAAACAATTAAATTTCTGAAGTTTGAGATACAACTTCTGGAACATGTTGAATTTCATTTGTTTGTTGTTGTGGATAAACGAAATGAGCAGCAGCAGGTTGTTGTTGTTGTAGCGGAAGGGGTGAGGAAAATCCAACTTGTGAATTATTTTGACCATTTTCATCAATAGCTTGATTAATAAATTGATTCGGTGTTACAGGAGTTACATTTTCTTGAACATTTTGAATTTCAATTGTTTGTTGTTGAGGATGAACAAATCGAGCAGCAGCAACTGATTGTTGTTGTGAAACAGGTTGTTGTGGAATTGGAGATGAATGAACAAAATTTTGTGTTGAACCATTTTGACCTTCAGCATTTTGATTTTCTGGCTTTGAAGTTACAGAATGCTGTTGAACATTTTGAATTTCATTTGTTTGTTGTTGAGGATGAACAAATCGAGCAGCAGCAATTGGTTGTTGTTGTGGAACTTGCTGTTGGGGTTGTGGTTGCAAAATTGGCGATAAATCAATAAAATTTTCTGTTGAATCATTTTGATTATTAGCACCTTGTTTTGAAAGTTGATCTTCTGGTTTTGAGCTTGCAGTTGCTTGTGTACTCTGAACTTCATTTGTAATAGTTTGTTGCCGAGGATGTACAAAATGTGGAGCAGGCGGTTGTTGTGAAAGAGGTGATGAATAACCTGATTGTTGAGTTGGTACACTTTCAGGAACATGATTCAATACTTGATTTTCTGGCTTTGGATTTACATTTTCTTGAGTTTGTTGAATTCCATTTGTCTGCTGTTGGGGATGAACAAAATGAGCAGCAGCAATTGGTTGTTGTTGTGAAACAGGTTGTTGAGAAGGTAGTTGTGGAATTGGAGATGGATGAACAAAATTTTGTGTGAAACCATTTTGACCTTCAGCATTTTGATTTTCTGGCTTTGAAGTTACAGATTGCTGCTGAATATGTTGAATTCCAATTGTCTGTTGCTGAGGATGAACAAAATCTGCACCAGGAGTTGGTTGCTGCTGTTGAATTGATTGCTGTGGATTTTGTTGTTGGAATTGTTGTTGTGGAATTGGTTGCTGTTGAGATTGCATTTGGGAAATTGGTTGAGGAGACTGTGGAAATGGCGATGAATAACCAAATTGTTGAGATGAACCGCTTTGATTATTAGCAACATGATTTAAAAATAGATTTTCTTGTTTTGGGATTGCAGTTTCTTGTGTACTCTGAACTTCATTTGCAATTGTTTGTTGTCGAGGATGAACAAAATGTGGAGCAGGAGTTGGAGGTTGTTGAGAAGGAGGAAAATTCCCTTGTGGATTATTTGGAAAATATACAGGATTTTCCATCGGTTGATAATACCTTTGTTGAGGAGGAAATTGTCCAGGAGGTTGTTGATTTATCTGTTGTGGAAATCGAGATGTTGCAGCACCAGGCATACCGTATCCTTGTTGTGGAAAATTATTATACATTGAAGGCAGCTAAAAAAATACAGTATTATCTTACGAAATAATAAAAAATACCTGTGGAATTTGAACTTGTTGAACAGCTTGATCGTAACTTGCAAGAACATCCCGCATTGCAATATCAACATTTGCTAACATATTATGTTGTCTATCAATATTTGCCAATTTTTTATCTATTAATGGAGCCATTTGTAAAGCCATATTTTCAAAATAAGCAAGAGCAGGAGGATCTAAATTAAAAAAAATAAAATTTGAAATTTAAAAAAATAATCAAAACAAACCTGGTGTTTCTCCAGTTAAATCACATTCTTCCAAAAGTTGAATACATTTTAGAAGAGCTTCTTCATCAATTTGTACAGGAGGTTCTTCAAGTGGTGTATCAACTGTTCCATTCGTATAATCAACAGCATTATTATCACTTAAATCTCCAGTAACAAAGCTTGAAGGAAATAACCCAACACCACGATGTGATTGGCCTTTCCACCAATTGGCATCACTAAAAAAAGGCAAACATGTTCAAAAATATACAGTATGACAATACTGACCTATCTTCCAAAACCATAACAGAATCTCCAGCTTTCATATTTAACTCATTTTCTTCTGCTGCTTCAAAATCATATAAAGCTTTAACTTCACGATAAGATGGTGGAGGAATATTATTAGATTGAGATGGTTGAGTAAGTGATGGATACTGGCTAGTTGGATATTGACTTGTTGATGATGGAGTCTTTTTAATCGAAACTTCATTCAAAGAAGCTGCAATAGCTTGTGCAAGTTGTGCTTCTTCTTCTGCACTTGAAACAACATTTGGATCAGTTGAAAAAACTGGTTTAGTTTTTTTAGGTTCATTATTTTCAAAAAATAATCCTTGATCGTTCAATTCTTTGTAAAGACTTGAAATTAATGCCAAAGATGGATCTTTTGAACATTCATTTTCAGACCATTCTTTAAGAATTTTACATGTTTTTATTGCAACAGCATTAATACTCTAAAATAAACATTGAATTTTGATTGAATAAAAAGAAACAAACCGAAATAGATTTATCTCGCAATTCAGGAACAAAATCTTTAGAAGAAACAGATCGACGAAATTCAGTACCAGCATTTTTCCATAAACAATCAAGAAGTGAAAGAGCATAAATAACAACATGTGGATCACGATTATTTAGACGCTTCTTAATTGATAATATAACTTGTTTACATGCTTTTTGACCTTCCATTGAAACTTTATCACTAATATCCATCATTAATCCCCAATTTTCTTCTAATAATGTTTCAGCCGTTGCTTTTTCAACAACTTCATCAAATGGTGAACTTTGACTTCCGAAAGAGAACATGGTTGTCTAGAAATATTGTAAATGTGAAACAGATAATATAACCCGCCACCAAAATCCAAGCAAACACGTAAACAAAAAAATGCAAATTAGTTAAAAATAAATTATTAGCGAAACAAACAAATGGTGAATCACACAAGTTAATGTTGAAATAATTATTTCTCACACATATGATTAACTTTTTAATTTAGAATAAAGCAGTAAAGTTTAGAATGTGAATAAAAAGCTATAGCAAACCGCATACATTATTATCATTATGCATGGAAAAAGGAAACATTGTTGAAATTTTGTAAATGTAAAAATTGAAAAATCACAAATTTTATCACGTAAAAAATAAAAGGAAGCAGTTTGACCGATTTTGGTGACTAATATTTTTTTGCGCATTATTTTCTTTTCAAGACTTATTCGCAAATTTCAACTGAATTACTGTACTTTTTGTTTTTTTTGGAAATTTAGTTTTTAAAATTTGATAATCTTTGGTTTTTTTTAATAAAACGTTTTTTATCATAAAGGTGACAGGAATTTGACCCACGCCGATAAAGGCAGGCAATATTTATATCGAATGATAAAACACGAATGCCGTTTTTCTCATTTAACAAAAAGTACAAAGTAAAATTAAAATTCTTTATTTTACAGTGATAAAACATTACAAAATTTACAAGATATTAATATAAAAATAAGTTAATTTATTCATAACGAAAATTAAGTCCAGAACCTTCCAGCTTTTCTTTTGCAACTTCATCAAAAGCTTCACTTTGTGCAAAAGTGAAATAATTTCTCCAATCTCCAACTTGACCTTTACGCATAAACTTTGAAATTTTTTGATCAAACAGCCAAACGGTATCACGATTAGCCATTTTATTATTCTTCATTGTATCAAAGAGGCAATGATTGAGAACATTTTCTTTCTTTTCATCTGTAAGTTCAACATTGATAAATGAAGCAATACGAGAAATTTGTTGTGGAAGATCTTCTTTCATATCTTCATATTTACAAAACATAACACGATCTTTTTGTGCAGGAGAATTTGCAAATTTCCAATAACCAAGAACATGTTCAAACCAAGAACCACAATAAACTAAAAAGAGAAAGGTCAAACGTGTGTCAATGAACAACATTAAAAGAGTCATAAACTTACTGCTACCAGTCAAATATAGAGCAAAGAATTCATTCCAATCAAGATTTTGTAAACCAAGAAAGCGTGCCATTGTATGAAAATGATAAAAGCTAACAGCATTATCTTTAGGATTTCGAGCAACATAGATCAACTTGCATTTACCATTAAGAACAGATTTAGGTAACAATTCAAGAGGAAGATGAGTAAAGCAAAGACGATATTTTGTTCCAGGTGCATGACAACGATTATCTTTAGGGAGAATATCTCGACCGTCACCAAAAAGACGCTTCCATTGATAAAAAATTTTAATCCACCAATATTCACTATCTAATTCAAGCCATGGAACACGTTCATCTTGTCGAAGATTACTAAGTTCTTCAACATTTCCATTATAATTCAATGCAGAAACAAGTTCAGCCATCCATGTTGTACCTAAAAAGAAAGGTGAGGGTAACTTCAATCAATGAAAAATCGTTAAGAAAAAAAAGGCTTACCAGATTTTGGATATGATGCAATAACGATATCAGTTTCATCAAATTCCATATTTCTTATATCTTTTACACGTTGAGCAGACATTGTTACACCCGGCCATACATAATCAGCAATAATATAAGCATGTGGAAGTCGAAAAAAATAATCATCTTGAATATCTGATAAACGTTTAAGTGGATCAAGGCTCATAATGATGTTTTGTTAATAAAAACGGATAAAAAGAGATGTTAGTTTTATTCAACCGGAAAATGCCAGGAAATAAAAATTTCTCGTTTGATTTTGTTGCTTTTTAAAATGAAACTTTTCCGTCGCTTCCTTTCTCGAATTTGTTTTTTTCTCTCTCGATTTTTGTTTGTTCGCCGTGCCACTCGCATTAAACTTTTTTATTATCTCTTTTTTTCACATTATTTTTCAATAAGAAAAACAATAGTAATAATAATATGGCACATAATGGATGAAAGATATAAAAATTATATTAGGAACAAAGTATCCCTTGCTAATCTCTAAAACTAAAGGAATGCTTTTGGATAAGCTAATCTTGACCTATTTATTGAAAATTTTCTCGATTATGGAGCTGCTTTATTGCTTTGATTCCAAAGAGCTGTTGAAGATCGTGAAATATTATTTCTTCCCATCTGTTCACAAATCCAATTTGCTGTTTTAACAAGTTTTGATAAATTGATTCCCTTAAAATTTAAAAGTCATCAAATTAATATCATCTTTGTTAAAGCCTACCGTATCAAAGCCCATATCTTGAAGCATATAAACAAGATCTTCTGTAGCTAAATTTCCAGTTGCACCTTTAGCATATGGACATCCACCAAGACCAGCAATACTACTATCAGCAACTCGAATACCTTTCTAAAAAATAGTCACTTACAAAAATTACGTTAAATAAAAAACATACTTCAATTGCAATAAGAACATTGCTTAAAGCTTGTCCATATGTATCATGAAAATGTACGGCTAATTTATCAGCTGGAACTGCAGACATAACTTCATTTAACATTTTTGTAACACTTCCAGCACTTCCAACACCAATTGTATCACCAAGGGAAACTAAAATTTAAGAAATTAGCTTTTTTAAATCAACAATAATTTCCAACCTTCATAACAGCCAAAAGATAAAAGTTTTTCTGTTAATCTTGCAACAACTTTTGGGTCTGTTTTCCCATCATATGGGCACGCAATTACTGTAGAAATATAACCTCTTACACGAATATTATGCTTTAAAGCTTCTTTTGTAACTTCTTCTATTCGTTGCATTGCTTGTTCCATTGTACAATTAATATTTTTACTGTAATTCCATTGTTAAAATATTATTAAAAAATATTTTTCTTACTGTGTAAAACCTTCAGAAGCAGCGCCAAAAACTGCAATTTCTTGAACTGATTCATTTTTCAACTATAATCTTTTCATCGTAAATTGTTTCAAAAATGTTTTTTGTAAACATACTGCATTTTTTAGACCAGATAAATTTGGAACCAAAACTGGATATGAAACATTTGGGAATTTTTTGATATGTGAAATAACATCATTATGATCGGCCATCTAAATTTACAGTATAACAAAAGCTTTTATGTGTTGAAATTATAAACCTGTGGGACCCATTTCGGTGAAACATAACTTGTAGCTTCAATAGTTTTTAATCCAGATTCACTTAAACGATTTATCAAATCAACTTTAACTTCTGTAGGAACAATTTTCTATAATATTTGTAAGTAAATATATATTATGTACGGTATTTCAACACCAACTTTTTCATTTTGCAGCCCATCACGCGCCCCAACTTCAACAACACGAAATTTTTCTTTTTGCTGAAAATTTAAATTTTATTCTTGGTTTTGTATTTGCGGTAATTACCAAAGTACTATTATTTATAAGGCTTCGAACAGGAAAAATATTAATATTAATACTTTTACATCGTTGAAACATAATTTACAGTTGTTTTTTTTTGTTAAAAAAATTTTCCAATTTTTTTCAAACAAAAATTTTTTTTGTCAAAGTTGCACATTTAAAAACATTCGTGTCGCGACTTTCAGGCAATAGTTGACAGACAACCACTGAGCCTATTTGATAAAAGAAAAATGTTTTTTAAGATTTTTTGCTTCACCTTTTTATAACTTTTTTGCAAATTTTTTGTTTTTAATTGTCGTGATACTGTTTAAAGCTATTATTTACAAACTTTATACATAAATTTTAGACCGTAATTATGGGTAAAACGGAAGCACTCGCCGAAGTTCGCGAAAAAAAATCGCAAAACCCAATGCGTGAACTTAAAGTTCAAAAACTTTGTCTCAACATTTCTGTTGGTGAATCTGGTGACAGACTTACTCGTGCTGCTAAGGTAAGTATTATTGCTTTTATAGGCTTTTTATGTTTTCCTATTTTGTTACCTCTTTATTAATATTTGTTATTGTTTTAGGTTCTTGAACAACTTACTGGTCAAACACCAGTTTTATCTAAAGCTCGTTACACCGTTCGTTCTTTTGGTATTCGTCGTAATGAAAAGATTGCTGTCCATTGCACTGTTCGAGGCCCAAAAGCTGAAGAAATCATTGATCGTGGATTAAAAGTAATATATTATTTTCTTATTAATATTTTTATACCGTTAGTATCTCTTTTAGGTCAAGGAATACGAATTGTATCGTGAAAATTTCTCAGATACTGGCAACTTTGGTTTCGGTATTCAAGAACACATTGATCTTGGTATTAAATATGATCCTTCAATTGGTATTTATGGAATGGACTTTTATGTTGTTCTTGATCGTCCTGGACGTCGTGTAGCCAAACGTCGTCGCACTACATCTCGTGTTGGTGCATCTCATCGTACTGGTCGTGATGAAGCTGTTAAATGGTTCCAACAAAAAGTTTGTTTATTTCACTTTTGTTTCTGAGATATAATGTGGTCGTTTTTTTAGTATGATGGTGTTATTCTTCCACCCAAGCCTAAAGAAGCCCGCAAAGGTGGTGGTCATCGCCGCAGGAAATAAATCATGATATGTTGTTCATTTGTTTTGTTACGGAGTTTTGATAAATTAAATTTTGTTTTCCGTACCGTTTTTTGTTATTAATCATTTTATTATAATATACAAATTATATATATTTAAGAACGAGGGACATATTCTAAATCAAATGTTGATTCGTCGGGTTTTTGTAGTATTATTTTAAGATAGTAAGAGGGTATTTGATTATATTTTACTTCTAAGAATTTGGAGCTAATATGTTTGTCTATTGCATTTTTAACAATAAGCAGTGGAGGATTAGATTCGCGTAGATTAATTGTAGCTTTTATCACACAGCTTGTTCGACCCTGCAAATTTATTATAAAACTTTAATAATAATCAAGGTTGTATCAGTTTACCTTGAAAAAACGATAAAGCTTTTCGATGTCGAAAGTTAAATCTATTCCACAAACATTGATATCAATGTTTATTGCGGATTGAGTATTATGCCAATTTGCAATGCAATTTAGCCAGTGTTTTGATGCATTAATAGTTTGATCAGGTATTGAAATAATTCTTGCATAATTAAAGAAACGTAATAGTTGTGTAAATTTTGGTAATTCAATGATTGTTGAATGTTCTAATTCAAAATGTACAGCATCGATTGCAATTTCTTTAATAAAATACCAAGGAAGATTGCTATTTTTGATCATCAACTTTTTTGGACGAAATTTTTTTGTTTTACTGTATAATAGTGTATACAATATATTTGGTAATACTTGAGATTGTTTTATCATTAAGCTGAGATCACGTGAAGATTTATAAAATGTGAGATTGTCATCCCAATCTGAATCACTAATACTAAAGCGATGTGTATCGGTTTGATTAAGTTTAATTTCACCAACAGTAAAATTAAACTTATGGTAAAGTTTTCGGCTTGAAATTAAAAGACTAAATGCTTGATATGATGTTAAAAAATTATCAAGTCGTTGAAGTAAAACATCTTCAAGTTGTAATAAATCAATTTTACCTTAAATTTATTTTGTTTCATTTTATTGAATTAATTAATTAAACTTACATTCAATACTTTGACGCCTTGATTTTTGTCGAAATCTTTGACAATTTAATATTACGGATGTTGGATTATTTACAATTAATGCAGGTTTATTACCAGTTTTAATTTTTAACATTTTTAACTAAAAAAATATTCAAAGATCCAATGAAAAAGTATGCCACAGTTTGTGCGTTGAAAAATTTGCATAAAAACAAACAGCAAAAAGGACGTTCCTTCTTGTTGAGAAAAAAAAAACAGTCGATCGTCTTTCTTTCTTTTTTATAATTATTATAAATTATAAAAAAGAAAGAGATTTGAAAAATGTCATCGAAAAAAAAGCAATCGAATTTAAATTAATAATTTTAAGAAGCTACTTTGCAAACGAAAAATATTATTTTATAATACTACTGTAAATCACTTGTTTTGAAAAAAAAGTTATGTTCACACTAGGAAACTGGAAACACCATAAAACAAAATATGTATCGTTATTTTTTTAAAAGGTTTTTTTGTATACAATGGTGCAACTTTTCAAATCTAGATGTTTTTTTCTTCAACAAAATTTGTTGTAGGTTTTTAAAAGAATACTGTAGTCATCTCAACTTACAATTTTTAAAACGGTTAATTTATATTTAATTTCCAAAAAACTAAAAAAACATTGCTAACCGACTTTTTTTGTGGTTGATTTTTCATATGTTTTTAAAGAAGGAAATTGATCGCTTATGAAGGATCATTTTTTTCATCAATCTTTTTAATCTTTCATAGACAATTTTTACGCCAATCTTTGACGCTTTAATTTAAAATGTCCTAGTTTTTACACCTATTTTTTGCACAGTTTAGCGTGTTCTGGACAAAATTGTCACATCTTCAAAATTACATCATTCTTATATTTCGGTTCAAAAATCAGCGACCATTGAATTTTTATTTTTGAATGGGCAAGAAAAGTTCAATTTCATTAATGTTCTTTTAGATTCAAAAAATTTAAAACTTCCTTTTTAATTTATTTTAATTTGGTTTAAAAAAAATAAAATTTTCGTTTTTAACCAATTTCGTTGCATAAATCTTACATTTTTTAAAAATGTATTTTTAGATGACAACAAAAGATTATTCCTTATCTTCTTTTAATGACAAGGATTATGCTTTAAATCGTCGCTACAGTAATCTCAACTTGAATCAAAATAATGAAAGAACGTTTGCTAATAATTTTCCAAACTCAAAACATGTTAAATTTGATAAAACAAAGGAAGTTCAGGATTACGGTAAGAAAAATGCTGCAGTTATTAACGAAAAAATTACAATAAAAAATTTATTGTTCAAAGTTAAAACAATAGTTTTTAATATTTATCAAATTTTGTGGCTCTATTTTAGTTATAGTTTTGAAAAATACGTTTGAAAGAACTGCAGAAGTAATAAACATGTTAGATATAATAATTGATAAATCAAAAGCAAGAAAAAATTCAATTTTATGGAATAAATCCAACAAATCATTTGATACTTTAAATATTATTCATTATGATTCTGATAAAGAATTCAAAGAGAAAAATGTCAAATCCACGAGCAATAGCACCCTTTCATTTCATATTTCCGCTTATGAAACTTTAATAAAAGCTTCTGCATCTGATTTATTTGATGGAAAAGAAAATTTGACGAAGTCAAAAAAGAAAGGTTTAATTAAATCAATTTTTCCTGATTCAACTGAAGTAAAATGAAAAACAAAAAAATTTGTTTTATATTTGATTTAAATTTATAGAATTTATTTGAATTTCCAAGACAGCAAGGAAACGATAAAAACAGAGAACCAGAAGTTGCACAATTTAAAGCATCCCAAAAATTTGTTAATCATAGTGGATTAAATGCGGCAAGAAGAAAGGTATACCAAAGTTGCAAAACCCAAAGTACAAATTCCGGTGGAAGATTTTTTCCAAAATTTTAGAAAAGCAAATTCGTTTGTTGCATCTCATTTTTTTGATGTAAATTTGGATACCATGAATTTCTTTTGAAATTTTTCATTACCAGCTCTATTTTTTAAAAAAATTTTCAAATTTTTCAAAAATTCTATTACGTTATAAAAGTTTTATAAAATCTTAATATAATTTTGGCAAAATGCCATGAACTCGGTCGGCTTTATACCTTTGAAGTCTTACCACGACCAACGACCGAAAAAATATTTGATTTTTGCTCGCAGTACTTTGATAGTTGAAAAACTTCCAGTTTTTGCAACTCCTGGCAAAAATTATTTTATAATAAATCGATTATTGTTTTTTGATTCCAATTTTACGAACAAATTAATAAATAGTTTCTGCTTAAATTTTAGTGTCAAACTATGGCGGCTCAAGATGTTTCAGCTCATCAACTTGCATCTGTTGATATGATAAATGCAACGAGTAAATTGCAACTTGAAGCTGCCGATGTTCGAAATAATACTGCAACAAAACCAAACTGGACATCATATTTGCGTAGTCAGCTTATCCCCCAAGAAGAATATAACTTCATAAGTGCATATGAAGCAGCAAAAAATAAGCAAGAACGTGATGAAGTACTTAATCGTGATCCAAATGCAGCTGCTCGTGCAATGATTAGCTTAGTTACCGATGTTGCAAAGGATCAAATAATTCGTTATATTTTAACACTTTTTGATGATATGCTTCAAGTTTGTACCCCTTCTCATGATAAAATATATTACGGTAAAATATTTATAGGAAGATAAAAGCCGTGTTGATATTTTCCATTCTTATGCCCGTAAACAAA
Organism: Panagrolaimus sp. PS1159; assembly: GCA_963922195.1. Lineage (NCBI taxonomy): Eukaryota > Metazoa > Nematoda > Chromadorea > Rhabditida > Panagrolaimidae > Panagrolaimus > Panagrolaimus sp. PS1159. The sequence continues at coordinate 691,540 of CAWUHW010000012.1, read as the reverse complement.
AGCGAACAATTTGGTCATGGTTCCAAGGAACCCTTGCTCGACAAGATGCATTCATTGTTAATCAAGTAAGTTAGTGATGGGGTGCACTGAAGAAATAAATGGACTTTTTTTACTCCTTTTTGGATCCATATTTATACCTGCTAGGAGTAAAAATCGTCCTGCTGGAAGTAAATATCGATCCAAAAAGGAGTAAAATAAGTCCGTCCAATTTTTTTCAGTGTGAATAAATGTAAATTAAATCTAGTTTTAAAATTAATCTAACAAACCTATTTTATTTGCTTAATCTTAATCCCAAAATTTTACAAACCTATGAAATACCTTTGTCCTAAATTTTTAGATGTCATCAATCTTTGCAAAACTTGCATGTTTTGGAACAACTTTAATGGAAGAAAAAGAACTTAGCCATTATTTTGGATTTTTATTGGACCAATTGAAAGCTCCTGTAAGCTATAAAAGCTCATTCTTCCCTTGTTAAAACATATACATTTTATAGAACAATGAATACATTAATACAACAGCTCGATGCCTTCAAATGATGCTACGAGTTGATGAATACCGTGTACAATTTTGTAAGGGTGATGGAATTACTTCACTTCTTTCAGCTTTAAATGGTAAAGCAAATTTTCAACTTCAGTATCAATTAATTTTTTGCCTTTGGTCACTTTCATTTAATCCTGAAATTGCAAGCAAAATTCAGCAAACTGGTGCAATTCAAGTTCTTGGTGATATCCTTTCTGAATGTTCAAAAGAAAAAGTTATTCGAATTATTTTTGCAACATTTCGAAATATTCTTGAAAAAATTGATGATCGAGATATTCAACGCCTTTCTGCCCTTCAAATGGTTCAATGCAAAACCACAAAAACCCTTGAACTTATGGATGCAAAAAAATTTGATGATACAGATCTTCAAGAAGATATAGAATTTTTAAGTGAAAAATTACATGCAAGCGTACAAGATTTATCTTCATTTGATGAATATTGTACTGAAGTTCGTTCCGGACGACTTCAATGGTCTCCCGTACATAAAAGCGACAAATTTTGGCGTGAAAATGCTCAACGTTTAAATGAAAAGAATTTTGAACTTTTAAAGTTTGTTTTCTTAAGGAAAAAAGATTACGGTATTAAAGTTTCGTTTTAGGATTTTAATTAAATTGCTTGAAACTTCTCAAGATATTCTTGTTCTTTGTGTTGCTGCACATGATATTGGTGAATATGTTAGACATTATCCACGTGGAAAAAAGTAATCTACTAACATAATTTTGTATTTACAGTAGCTATTCTTCTTTTTAGTATTATTGAACAATTTCAAGGTAAACAAGCTGTTATGCGTTTATTATCTGCTGAAGATCCAAATGTTCGATATCATGCTTTGCTTGCCGTTCAAAAGCTTATGGTTCATAATTGGGAATATTTGGGCAAACAATTAGAAAGTGAAAAAGCTGGTGATGCAGTTCCTGCAAATTAAATATTCATTCAAAAAAATAATAATTTAAAAGAACTTTTGCTTTTTGGTTGTTATACTTCTCTTCTCTTTTTTGTTAAACGTTTTTCACTTAAGCTTCATTCCAATTTGAAAAAAAAAATTGTATTGTTTATTATTATTTTTCCTTCTCTCTTTTATCTCGATTTCATTTTTTTGTAGCAATCATAGAATCTTAAATATTGTGATACTTTTTATTGACAGATTTTTTATGTATTATTTTTTTATCCAAAATATATTATTACGATAGAATATTTATAATAAAAACTGCTTTGTAATTTGAAAATTATATCAACATTTAAAATGGAAATCCTTTTTTTTTGTTGTGGTGCGAAAAATAAAATCTAACATTCAAAATTTTCAAAATTTTCAAAATTTTAAATAAAGTTTAAAAATATTTGCATAATAAAAAAATCAAAAATATTTTTTTAAAAAATGAGTACCAATTATTTAGAATTGTAAAAAAACTATTACTGAAAATGTAAATTCCATAAATAAAACGTTCGAAAAATTACAAAATGTTCGCTTTTGTCAAATGTGATAGTAAATTAAAGTTTTGAAATTTTTCTCTTACTATCACAGTGTTAAAACGTTGCTGATTTTTATTTTGAAAATATAAAAATATAAAGCTTTTGAATTCATTAACTATTTTCACATAATTACAGTGGTAGGAAATATATTAATTAAGTTTTCAGTTTTTGTTAAAGTAGTTCGTTTTTGCTATTTGCTTCTTCATTGCTTTTTTTTGTAAGTAAAAAAGTATTATTGTATATTTAAAATGTCTGTAAAAAGAAATATTTTAATGAGTTATCACATTATATCATGTTTAACCCTTTTTTTTTTATGGGAAAAGACGTAATACAACGGCACCTTTTAAAAGGGAGTAAATTCTCATTTTTTCAACAAAGGTGATAAAAATTCTTATCACATCAAAGTTGCAAGCAGCAGAAGAAAAAAATGGGCGAGTCCAATTAGCGTTGATCAAATAAAGCAATTAAATTTTTTAATAGAATTATCACAATATCATCAAATTAACTCCGGAATGTATAAACACATAATTTTTTTTCTCATTACTCTCCTTTTTTGGAAAAAGCTTTGTTGCTTTTTTGAAAGTGCTGAAACGTGGCTATTTTTTTGAGATACTGTATAAAAAGGATATTACAAAATAAATAAATTTTTTAGGATGGGTTTTGGACGAGGAGTCGTTTTTACGACGGCACTTGTCTTGCTGATTGCAGCTGCGGCAGCTGCGGCAACTTCGGCGAATGCTTTATTCCCAAAAATTTTTGAACATGATTCTCCCCATGTTTCTGAATTCAAAAAAAGTTTGTTTAAAAAAATATATTTAAAAATAATTTTTTTAACTTTTAAGATTTACAAAAAGTAAATATTCCAAAACTTTTTGAAAATGCAGAAATTGGAGAAAAAATGGAATTTGAACAACAACCAAAACGAACTAAAAGGGCATCCGGATTTGGTGGGGATACATGTAATCCTGGATGGACGGGTGCTTCATGCGAGTTTCCAATTTGTGGGGAATCAAATTTTCATGATCATGGACCTCAAGAAGCTAAAGTAAGATTATGATTAAAAAACAAAAAAATTCAAATTTATGTTAATTTTTTTAGCAAACATTAGTTGATATTTATTATGCAAGAAATGCATCACGAGTCTTTTACATTTATGTTGATAATACCATGCATGGACAAGAACTCCAACTTCAATCTGATTCAGGACCAATTTCTCCAAGGCTTATCCTTATCGATTCAAATGGTTTGTTTAATGTTATTGATTAGGAGTTTACAAAATCGAAATTTCGATATTCGTGCAGAAAAAGTTTTGTTTTTAAATTATTTTTTACCCATCAAAATATCAAAATTTCTAAATATTTAAAAATTAAAATTTTATAAATTTTTAACTTAAATTTTGCAACCGTTGTTTTATATTGTTTCCCAGATTTATGTTAATTGCACCACAAAAAATAATCGTTTTTTTTTTCTTTTTTAATTAAAATTTTTAACACATTTTTTTATTGCCCTAATTTTAGGCGTAATTTTTTCTGATAAGACTTAATTTGATTTTTTAAGGTACAATTTATACACCAAATAACCAAGATGAAGGCCCAGAAAATTCAATTTACACTTTTTCATATCTCCCCGTTCAAACTTATAAAGTTCAGTTATCGGCAGATGATCCAGCTGGATCTATGATACTTTTGTATAATGTAAGAGACATGCAAAAAAAGCAGAAATGCACACTAAAAAATTCTAGGCTTGGACATATTTAAGTACAGAAATTGGTGGAATAACATATCAATTTTTGGATGATATGGCTTTACATGACGATTATCCAGAATATAAATTTTATAATCATGTTCCAACAGTTTTTGTTGTTGCTCCAATTGGCCTTGAATATCCAGGTTCACTTGTTACCGTATCATTTTTGAGTGATTCAGTTCCTGCACCACATAATATTCGACTTGATCTTCGTTATGGTTGCCATTATCTCTATTATACAAATGGATTCACATGTGGAGCAGAAGGAAATTTTTTTGCACGTGTTCGAGGATATGACTTTTATGGTCATTCATTTACAAGAATTCATAGTTTTGTTTGTGAAATTCCTCTTCCAACATCTGCACCTCCAACAATGACCACATCAATGTCAACAGGTTCCCCTCCACCATTTAGATGTATGAATGGTGGACTTCCAATTACAAAAGCTGATGGTACACAATATTGTTATTGTAATGGACTTTATACTGGACAGTATTGTGGAACACCACTTTGTATGAATGATGGAGAAGCTCGAGGTGGCATTTGTATTTGTAAATCTGGATTTTCGGGAAGCCATTGTCAAAAGTAAAATTTTTTTCGATGTAAGATAAATTTTATTCCGTATCTTTTAGTGTTCAATGTACAGATGATGCAGGTGCTGGAACCCGAATTGGAACCCCAATTCTTACATTTGTTATTAGAGTTCGAACACAAATGTCAAGCATTATTTCACAAGTTTCTGCAGCTGTTTCCCAAATTGTTAATGATTTAAATTATGATACTGCATATGTTTCACGATTTGGTTTAGTTACATTTAATAACAATGCTTCATCAACAATTTCATTCTATTCTGCAAATGATTTAATTGCCGCATTAAATGCTTCTGCAACAACATCCGATTCAAGTGGAGGTTGTAAAGATATTGCATTTGAATCAGTTTATTCTGCATTGGATACATTTATGATTACAAATAAATCACCAATTTATGTTATCACTGATGCAGAACCATATGATTCAGAAGATTACATTCAAGGCATTTTCCATTTAAATAGTTTTTATCAAGCTCCGATCCACTTTTTTTTCATTCAACCTTCTTCAACTTCTGGATGTCAAAATATGGATTTTGATGCACATCCATTTGTTGAAATGGGACTAATTGCTCGTCGATTCTCTGGTCTTGCAACTTTAGTTACATCTGATTTAGTTTCAAGTTTCCAAAGTTTCCTTTACACTCATTTATCTCATACTTATCACAAAGCACATCTCGTTTTTGGGTAAAATTTTTTTCGTTGTGAGATAGCTTAACTACAGTATCTTTTAGTGATGACCAATATCAATGCCAAAATCTTCCAGCATTCATCCCAATTTCTGTTGATGTACAATTCCATGAACTTGTAATTATTGTTGCTGGAAATATTACCAGTGTTCAAATTAATTCTCCTGAAGATGACGTTGTACAATTCACAAATAAAATGCAATATGGTGGAACAACAATTTATTGGTTAACTGGTCTACAAACTGGTACATGGACAGCAACGGTTATTCCCATATCTGGAAGATCACCATGTACCGTTCGAATTTTCGCAGTTGAGGATCCTACCCCACAAACAATTGCACAAGATTATCATTTGGTTTATGGAATTACACCTGCCCTTACCCTCGATGCCCCGGAACGTCAACCATTTATTGGTGCCAGCCAATCTATTGTTGCACATATTGAAAATTATCCACTTCGTAATCCTTGGGAACTTAATGCCGAAATTGTTGTTTATACAGATGGAGGATCAAATTCACAAGGCCGAAACTTTGTTATGGCTTCAAATGGTATTTGGCGCAGAGGATGCAGTTATGAAATTTATTTCCCGCCCTTCCGTTGCTTCACTGAAGGCCTAAATATGTATTTTACAATTTTTGTTAAAGATGCAATGGGTAATGCTATTCAACGTGCAGGTGTTTTCTTTTGTACCTCTGTTCAAACGACTCCAGCACCTCAACCCGGTGAATGCGTCAATGGTGGTATCCCATACAGTATGCTAACAGTTAATAAGTTTAAGGTGCTACAAGGGTGTTTTTTAAGATAATACATGTATTTGCCCTCCGGGATGGGCTGGACCAAATTGTCAAACTCGTGTCTGCTTTAATAATGGTACCCTTACTGCACAAGGATATTGCCAATGTCCCCCTGGTACTGGCGGTGAATGGTGTCAACTTCTTAAATGTATTACACAAAATAATCGACCAGGATTTGGGCAAAATGGACGGCATATGATTTTCATTCTTGATGTTACCAGAAATAATGCTCCAGCTTTGTCAGATATGGCTCCAGTTGTTGCAGAAGTTATTCGAGATATTTCATCACAAGATCGTAGATGGATTACGCGATACTTTGTCTTTGGTGCAGATTCACAAAGAGTTTATCGAATTGGTGATACAACAAGTGATAATAGTGGACATGTTCAAGACTTCTTTAATACTGCCCTAAATATGTCAATGACTTCAACAGATACCTCATGTACCATAAAGATTTATGAAGCAATCCGTGAAGGAATGAGAGATTTCAATGATCGTTCATACATTACAGTTTTCACTTCTTCTGCCCCTGATGAATCAATGGCTTTAAATTCAACTTTACCTGCATATGATGCCGTACTTCGTGGCCATCACATGCTTAACGTTTTTGCTGCAGCATCTAATGGCAATTTTGCATGTGGTCAAAAAGTTGATTATCAACTTCTTTCTGATCTTGCGGATGTTACAACTGGACGACTTCTTACACTTACAAAAATTGAATTCTATCTTGCAATGAAGCTTATTCCAACATGGTATACTTCATCGATGATTTATCGAAAAACTTTTGCTGATTGCTCTCAAAATGCTACAATTTTTGCCCCCATTGATTCTTTCACACAAAGTATTCAAGTTTACCTTAATGGACAAAATGCTGGTTCTGGATTTAGCGTTGTTATCCCAGATGGTACTGAATATGATAATATTGGTAACATAGTTGCAGATACAAGCAATGGCGTTGCAATTTACGATCTTCGAAGACGTAAGCCAACAGAAATAGAATTTGTTAAATAAAAATTGTATTTTTAGCTTGTGATGAAGGTTGGGAAAGTATGGGACCGAATGTTCCATACTGCTTTGCAGCCTTTTATGATTATCAATCATGGGATAGTGCCCGACAAATTTGTTCTGATACTGGTGGATTTTTGGTTGATGATTTAACTTCATCTAAAGACACTTTTCTCTCAAGCTATACTTCTAATAAACCAATTTGGATTGGCCTTAACTCTAAAAATGGTAGCTATTATTGGGATCGAGGCACAGGAGTACCACAAGATTCATTTGTACGCTTTTTATTATTAATACCTACAGTATCCATACAATAACATATATTTTAGAATGGCTCAACATTTAATAAATGGTACAATGGTGATGGCTCTGTTGATCCAAATAAGCCATGCGTTTATCGAGATGGTGATGGATATTGGAAAAAAGATTCATGTGATGCACAAAAATTCTATGTTTGTCAAAAACATCTTTACACAGCTACATATACACCCAATGATATCAATGATGATGATCTTCCTGGTGGACGTTGGATGTTTAGCTTTAAAACTCCTGGACAATGTCAAATTGAAGTTCGAGTTCAATCTTCGATAATTGTCTATGCTGGTTTTACAACACATCTCTTAGAAGATCATCCATTTGAAGCTGGAATTAGTGGAAGCACTGATAATCGGCTAATTGCACATATGGATGGAATTGTTTCACCAAATCATATTCCATTTTTACGTTTTGCACATATCTTAGATCCAGTTAATGGAACAATTTATCGAGCTGCAACTTATCAATACCGTACACAATGTGCATATGAATATCTTTCACAAACTTTCACATGCCCAAATACAACTGCCTCAACAAATCGATTTGAAATTATGGTAGGGATTTTTTGAAAGTAATAAATAAACATATCATATTTTAAGCATGTTGGTGAAGATGAATTTGGATTACCTTTCCAACGTATAACTTCAGCAATTTGTGAAGCCCCAAGGACAGATTGTGGTGGACACGGTTTAGTTTATAATGGTTTATGTATTTGTGATCAATATTGGCAAGGACAATATTGTGAAGTTCCAAGATGTGTTAATGGTGGAGTTATTAATACTGCTGATAATACTTGCCAATGCCCACTTGGTTATGCAGGACGTGCATGTCAATACGGTAGAAAAACTTTACAAAAATGACAAATGTGCATAATTGTTCACATTTTTCAGATATTTGCTTCGTTAATTCAAATACAACCTTTTCACCTGATGGAAAGACCTTTGTTCTCGCTGTTGAAGCAACACAACAAAATCAAGCTGCAATACAAGACTTTGGTAGCCAATTGAATGACATCCTTAATGGTGTCCCTTCAACATGGTTTACATCATATATTTTGGTAACCTTTGATGCAAATGGTGTTTCACAAGCTCAACAAACTTCAAGCATTTCTGATTTCGTTTCAAAATATAATTCTGCAACTTCAAGCCTTTCATCTGCAGGTGGATGCGATTTCCCAGTTTTTGCTGCACTTTTAGCTGGAATTAATGCTGGAAACATTCCATTTAATTCTGTTATTTATCTTCTTACAACAGGTGGTTCAAGTCAATCTGATCAACAAACACCAGCTGAAAATTATTGGTTAACTGCTGCAAATTCTGATTCACAACTTTTCTATTTCCTTATTAAAAGTACTCAATGTCCAAATGAAATTAGCAGTAATAATTCTTTAATTGTTACGGAGGTCGCAGTTGGAACTGATGGAAATATTCTTGAAGTTAGTAATACTAATGTTGGAAGACTTGCAAAACAACATCTTCCATCATTATATAATGGTACAGTATCTGGTACACCAACAATATCACGAACAAATTTGTATACCTGTAATAATCTTGTTTTCTATTTACCTGTTGGACAAACTGTTACACAAGTTTTCCTATACTCATATACAACAAATAATTTACCAATGGTTACTGGACCTGATGGAACTACTGTAACACTTTCATCAACACATATTGATCAGAATTCTGTCTTTTCATCATTTACTCCACCCCAACAAGGCTTTTATACAATTACTTTGAATGATACTGGAACATGTATGTTACAAGTTCGAATTCAAGGTGGAGCTGAAATTTATCCCGCTTACATTTCTGTACCATCAGACAATCCACTAATTGGAAATCATCTTGGTAGGCTTTTATTTTTAGCAAAAATTTGATATTTCGTGGCAGGATACAGTGACACTGTAATTTCGTAATATAAGGTTGTTCCATAATTTCGTGCCGCGCTTTCAACGGTTGGAAAGTCAGAACTTTTTCACCAAGTCAGGTAAAAAAATTCTGTCTTCACATTTTGAATCGTCTCATCGAGTTATACATAATGTAAAGACAGAATTTTTTTGTCTGACCAGGTGAAAAAGTTCTGGCTTTCCAACCGTTGAAAGTGCGGCACGAACTTATGGAACAACCTTATAGTTTATTATAGCATTTTAAGCAATTTCTCACATATTATATGACTCTTTTAGATAACGCAACATCTGTTCCAGTATATGGAATGAATCTTCTTGTTGCGGGTGTTTTGAATGAATTTGTTGAATTACAATATGCAAGTTTATATTCCCCCCATCGATCGTCTGGTGAAATTCAATATATTCAAATGTATCTCCGTGAAGGGTGCTCATATAATTATTATTCTGATCCATTTAATTGTGATGAAGAATATTATTATGTAACATTCTATGGAATGGGATATGCCGGACAACCATTTTACCGAAGTTCATACACAAAATGTTTAGGATGGAATCCAAATATGAGTATGTTTTTAACTGCAAATGTGCCAAAAAATTAAAAACTTTATCTTTTAGCAACAACTGCTGCACCTTCAACATCACCAATGTCTCCAACAACTCCAACCACACCTATAACTGGTCCACCAAATACTGCAACATCTCCAACAATTCAAACAACAACTTCATTCGGATATCAATCAATTTTAGCTGATGTTGTTTTAATCCTTGATGGTTCAGATACCGTTACCCCTTCACAAATGACAGATCTTAAAAATATTTTAAATAATGCATTAAGTCAATTTACAATTGATCCAAATTATGTTGATGTTGCAATTATTGTTGCATTGGGCGATCAATTCCCTGTTGCATTAGTTAAAAATACATTTAGATCAATTATTACAACACAAGGATTGAAGAATGCTGTAACAACTGCATACCAAAATGCTGAATTTGAATCTCAAACTGGACAAGATTCTCTTTCATTTGCCATTAAACAACTTTATAATCAAGATTTCTTAAATCGTGGTTACCGAAATAATATTACAAATCATTTAGCTCTCTATGTTACAACTACAAACAGGTATGAAAACTTTTTAGCTTACATAATTTAAATTAAAAAAAAACGTTTTAGTCCAAATGCAGCTGCAATTTCTGAAGCTGCAACAGTTATGCAACAAAATCTCTTTAAATTTATGGCAATCGGATATCAAGGTGGTGCAAATCAAGGTGCTTTGACATCACTCGTTGGCGGAAAACAGGATTGTACCATTGTTACCTATGATCAAACAGCAATCACAAATAAAATTGTTAGCAAAATTTGGAATGCAAATTTGTAAGTTTTATTTTAGATGTTAAAATTAATTTTAAAAATTAAAATTTTCAGCAATAGCGGTTCGTATTGTTAAAATCAATTGTTTTATGTTTGAAACAGAAAAAAAAAAGATTTTATTGAACTTTTCTGTTTTAAAATAAATCGTTTAAAATTTTTTTTTAAATAAATAAATTAATGCTTTTAATGTTTGTTGAATTAAATTTATTTGTTGATTCAGATGCAAAATTTTGTAACCATCAAATTCTCGAATTTTCCATTTTAAAGCAATTTTTTAAGAATTCAGCGTTTTTTTAACCCCTGAAAAATCTCAAAAACTTCAAAATGGATTTCTGTAGTCAGCCATCATCTGCTGATACACTTAAAAATAAATTTTGAGCTATTTGATATCCCTTGTTGACTTAAAAAAAAGACAAGTTCCTTTGGTCACACGTTTTTTCTTGCCTCAATTTAACCCTTAAATTTTATTTTTTTTACACACGGCTGCTACTTTTTTTTGAAGATCCCGTGTTGTTATGTATTTTTTTTAAGTTTCCCTGTTCGCTTTCCGTTTTTTTTTGATTACATGCAATTTCATTTTCCCGTCGTTGTTGTCCCTCTTCTTTCAAATATATTTAGATATCCCACGTGTTGGGTTATAAAATGCAACAACATTTTTTTTATTAGCAAATGTGGAAAAAAAAGTATTGTGTAAACTTGAAATTTACGAGCAAAAAAACCATCACACATTTTTTTTACTGCGCAAAAACCAAAATAAAAGCAAAAAAAGTTTTAACAAAAATAAAGTCCTTGAAAAATCGGCGCCATTTTATCGATTTAAAAAAAAATCTTTTTGCAGGAATTTCTTGAAAAATAAAAACGTTAAAAAAAGTCATGCGGTTCATTGTTTTTTTCCTTTATTTTTTGATTGAAGCAGCTTTAACATTGACATTAACTTTGGCCTCTGAAGTTCAAGGGTCACCTCCGCCGACCCATGATTTAAATTCCTTTCAAAAAACAGATGATAATTCCCATCATGTATCACCTTCTGCGTTGTAAGGCTTTATCCTCGTAAGACGAGATTTTACCTTGAGGTTTATCACTCAAAAATGATTAAAATGACTGACTATAGATGCAAGGAGGATAAAGATCACATTTTTTAACAAAAAAGTAAAGGTAAAGCTTTTAAGAGCTTTTATTTGGTGGACGACTGCTGTTGTTTTTGTCGTTGTTAAAAGTTTAAACCGATGAAAATTTGTCGTTTGTTTAATTTTGACTCAAAGCGAAAAAAACATTCTTGTGGGAAAATAACTTCTCTGTTTTCTTTTAAATAATAGTTTTTGCACGTTTTTTAATAAACATAAAAGATTTTGTTTAGCTGTTTTATAAAAATTTAAAAAAACACTGATCTCTTAAAAAAAGTAATTTATCAAAAATGTAAGTCATCCACTTTTTGGACTTTTGCCCTTTATTACTTTGATGCTTGCTTTTAAAATAATTAAATTCATTTTTTTGAGAATGAAAAAAATAATGCAGTAACAAAAAAGAAAAATGTATGTATTAGAATTAATAAAAATTAATTCAAAAAACCACAAAAGAATTTTTAATAAATTACAATGTTCGTTAAAGGGCAATGAAGAAGAAGAAGGAGTAGACGAATATAAAAGAAGGAAGCAATTTTTGTGTGCACAAATGTTACATGAAACAACCCCATATTTCCGGGCCATTTTATTCTTTATTTTCATGCCCATAAATTTTTTATATCCTTTTTATTTCCTTTTCTTTTCATCTTTTAAACGGAAACTTAAAAAAACACATATACGAAACAATATCCCATTTTTGGAGCTTAAAAGAAGATTGAAGTTTAAACTATTTTCTTTTTTAATGGTTTTAACAGAAGCAATTTAAAATAAAAGTTGTGATGTAAAAAACGTCGACTATAAACAACACATTTTTTAAACTATAAATGCTTCCTTATTTCACATTTTTGTGAGAGATACAAGCCAAAACAGAAACAATTAAACACAAAAACTTTTTTTATATAATTTTAATTTATATCTATTTTCAGCCATATTTAATTGCAACAGAAAATAATTATGAAAATGAAAATGAAGAAAAAGGATTCTTTGAATCGCTTTGGTGATACTGTAAAAACCGGAGGGAGCAAAACAAAGTTTAAATAATTTTTTCAATGACCATATTTTTTTTCTTTGGACCTGTTTTCTTTCCTGTTTAGCTTTAAAAAAACAAGTAAATAAACATTTTTTCCATTTTTGCAAAGAAGTTATTTTTTGAGCACTTTTTCTTGGGTGCTATCAAAAAACATTTTGAAAGACTTTTTTTCTGGAAAACGGCTGCTGTTTTGCAAATTAAAATATAAACGAAAGAAGTTTCGAGTCTGTCTTATTTTTGCTTTTCAATTAAAACAAATAAATAATATTATCTGTTAAAAGAAGCATAATAAAAAAAATGTTGAAACACTCTTTTTTCTTACATAACATTGGAGGTTTCTTGAAAGAATTTGAAAGAAAGAGAGAGAAAAGATTTTTTGTAAACAAATAACAAAAGCAGCAATAAATTTTGGTCATTATGTACTTTGAACATGTTTTTTGCTGCTTACATTCTGGAAAAAAACAAGTTTCATTTTAAGGGGCTGTCGTTAACTAAAGCTTCCATATATGGGGTGACTGTTAAAGATTAAGAGGGGATTAAAACTAGACAGCTTTTTTTGCGGCTAGACTTTTGCTAAAATCTGTTATCAATCAGGTTGAAAAATTTGGTAAAGCACAAAAAAAGATTCTAACACAGTTTTTGGATAGTGAATATTGAAGACCTAAAACACAATTATCACTTTTTTGACTTCATTGTACTTTTTTTTATCACTGAAAATCAAACTTTGAAACTACACAATGTCAAAACTTTGTGTTTTAAATATAACTTTTAAAAGTATAATTACACTATTTTTTTATAAATAATTATTACCATTTTTTATACTCAAATAATTACACCTTTATAAGTACTACAAGAATTTCTTTGAACTCTGGCATTCCCGGAAAAGGGCCCTAAAGTAATCCCTTTTCCATCTCTTCTTTGGACCCTCATTTTTACTACAGTAATCTTTTTAAGAAAAGCAAGAGTTCTATCTTTTTTTTTAAAATTAAATTTATGACTTTTTGAGCCTTTATAAATGAAACCTTTCAAGATTATTATTCGGTTATGATTCCCTTATTTTTGCAAACAAAAAAACATTTGTTTGATTAATATTTTCATCTTTCTTGGAAGAATTTTTTTGGAGACATCTGGCGTCAATGCACACACAATTTCACAAAGCGCATTGAAAAAGCAATGTATGAAAAAAGAAGAGATAAGGCCATTACTCAAAAAGAACAATTTTTTTATTGAAAAATTAATACACAAATGCGTCACAAAAACAAAAAATGTTAAAACAAAAAAAGAGTATACAGAAAATTTTTTTAAACAATGAAAATTGATAAGAAGGGAGGGTTTACAGGCAAAAATCAGGGGGATAGGAATGATGACATTTGTTTTTAAAAGGCGCCATATCGGTTATTATGGCTTTGGCTTCTGTATTTTTTATTGTAAGTGTGAAGTTTGTATGATGAAAGAGAGAAAAATTTTCACATTATTGCACAACTTTTTCGATGTTTGTCACTATCTTCATATGTTAAACGTCGAAGCTTTCGTAATTGTCCAGTTGGTTTATATTCTCGAAGAAATTCAAGTTGTCGTTCATTTAAGGCACCACGACGTTGACTAAAAAAAATAAATTTTGTTAAAATTGTTTGCCACAAAAAATTTGTTCCAAGAAAAATATGCAAATTTTGTTTTCGTGCAAAGACTTCTTTTTCTCAAAAGCAGCTTACCTTCGAATATAATAAACTGCATCAGACCATGGCATGCCAGCTTCAAGTAATGCAATTGCAACCAAAAGAGGCGATCTTCCTAAACCTGCAACACAATGAACAGCAATTGTTGCATCACGTTCCGAAGCATTAAAACAATCTGCAACAAGTTTCAACCAATTTTCAATGACTTCTTTCGGTGGTGGTGAGCCATCATTAAATTCCCAATCTTTTACATCAATTCCATGACTTTTAACAATGTCATCATTATATGTTGAATCACAAACTCGAACAATTGCCTTTGTATTATGTTTTTCCAATTCTTTAATAAAGCTATCCAATGACATATCCGTTGGTCGATCAGTTATCAAAAATCTCATTTTACCAAATTTTATCTCTGATACTGGAGATGGAACAAAATAATTATGCGCAGTTTGAGGTGAAATTGTTTCAGCAGTCATTTTCGGTTCAGCAATTTTTAATCAAAATTTTGGAATTTTAATCCAATAATATTTTTTTTCCACAAATTTTTTTAATCAATTAAAATAAAACAATTCAATTAAAATATAAAATATAAATTATTTCAGGGATGTTGCGCTCGGCAAAGTTCACCGCTCGACAAATGTGAGCTGCTAAAAAAATATTTAATTACATTTTAAATAATTTAGATTATTGTATTTAATCACTTACTTATAAAGTCGGCTTGTCTTAAGCAAGCCGAATCGCATTACACAAAACTTTTGTTGATTTGGAGATAATTCGAAGAAAATTTAGGAGTAATTGTTTTTGTCCCAAATAAAGGACACAACTGAAAATGAAATAAGAATAAAAGTTTTCTGAAAAAAGAAAAGGTATTCGATTATATATGTTTTTTTTTCTGTGGGGGTTAAAAAACAAGGAAACAAAAAAAGGGGAGGTGAAAAAAAAATGAAGAAAAAAGAAGCGGAAGGAAGGTCGTCGTTAGGGAGAAAGCAGCAGCAGCAGTGATAAGAATGTGAATAAAGATAGTTTCAACATTACATCATAACTTTTGCCCTCCCAAAAAAATTTGTACACGATGAAAACAGTCATGTAAAAATTATTTTGGTAAATTTTAATAAGGTAAAAATTTAAAAAATTGTGCAAAGTGTTTCAAGAAAATGTACGGATTTCTTTTGGCTGGCAAATTGTTTGATTCTCACAATTGGACTCACAATGGACTCAAAATTGGATAAAATTTTATTTTCTGACAAATAATTGTTAGAACTTTTTTGTTTTCATTTAAATCAAATCCTAACGATTTGCCCGCAAAATCAAAATCGGAATTTTTCTTGAGACCCTCTTTGCATTTTAGTCAAGCAACAAATGTATGAAACATTGATATTTTTTGAAACAAAAAATTTATTTCTAGGGAAAAAAGTAACAAAAGAACGCGCAAAAAAAGGGAAAAAATGAATCCTCAAAAAACTGAGATGGCCTTTTTTGAGAGAACAAATATTTAAAAAAAAGCTCAAAGGGCTGTCTGCTGCTTTGGTTTTGTTGTTGCTGCTCAGAGTGACTGAAAAAAGAATAGCAAAAAAGAGTCTCGTATTTATATTTTTTTTTATTTTCAAAATTCTCGACCAACAAGCAAGAAAGCAGCAAGCAACCGAGAGTAAGCAAAGCAGCTATGTTCAAAGCATCCGAATATAAGCGATTGCTTAAAAAGTTAAAAGCAAAAGAAGAAAGAAGAAAGGAATGAAACCAGACAAGAAAAAAAGGGGAAGGAAAAAAATAAAATAAAAGAACGCGAACAAACACTTTTCACGTTGTGTTTTTTTGTTTGGCATTTTAGAGTGATATATTTCTTCATTCTTTCTTCCCTCACTTACTTCCTCAAAAAAAAGTAATTTCGAAATTGTAAGGGCTGCTTTTTTCAAGTCTCCGCCTTTTTTGAAACAAAATTTTAAAACCTAAGGCGTTTTATTTTTCTTCGGGTTTATTATTATTTGTTAGCTGAAAATAAAAAGCAAAAAAAACGAAATTTGAAAGGAAACAAAAAATATGTTTTTTTAACTCGAAGAAAAAACTTATTTTCAAAAAAATGCTTTTTCTAAAATTTGTTATTTTTCTCGGTCAGTTTTTTTATTGTTGAAAAAAAAAAAGAAATTTTTATTTTCCTCACTTTTTTTTCGAAATTATCGTACTTAAAGAATCAAAGATTCCGTTTCTTTTTTGAAAAAAAAGTTTCAGAATAAAAAAACATGAGTTAGCATTTTTGAATGACGACAATTCTTTTTTTGTTGAAAACACTTTTAATTTGTTTTTTTTTCTTTCTTTTCTTCAATAATAAGCTTTATCAATTCTGAGTTTCTCTTTTTCTTTTTTGCAAATAATGACTCTTATTTCCGGTTATTTTTTGATTACAGAATTACGGTAAATGTCGTCAAAAGTTTTAAAAAAAGACTGAAAAACAGTTTTTGGAAAAAAGTGTAAAAGATTAAAAAGGAAAAGCTAAATAATCATCACTGATAAATTTTGATATTTGATTTTTGAACACAGAATCGCTAAATATAGCAACAACATTAAAATTATACCAGTCATATACATTTAAAGCCGGAAAAGAAAATTTGAACTAAAAATAAATGATCAAAAGTGGAAAGTTCAAAGATAAGGCTGTCAAAAACATGCAAATAAGAAAAAAATTGCTGTGATAAATTTATCAAAAATATTGTTAGGTTCATTAAATAAATGTAAGCAGAGGTAACCAAAAAAATGACTCAAAAGTAATAGGAGAATTTTTTAACAGCGGGAGGCAAAAATTTAAAAATTTTCTTAAAAAATGATTCAGAAGTATTCAAATGTGCAAATAAATTGGATTTTACTATTATCATAGTTTCCGAAACAAAAATAAATCTCAATTGGCATTTTTTGATTATATGATAGAGACGTTTTATATGATGTGGTAATTAAGAAATAAATTAACACATAAAAATTTGAATAAATCGAAACACAGGAAAAATCATGGTTTTGGGAAAAAAATGTGTCGTAGTCTACAACTTGCAGGAATACAGAGAAATAAAAAAAGAACAATGTGAAAAAAAGTTAAAAAAAGTTTTTGTTACTCGTCCCAGTTGTTTTTCAAAATGAAAAATTATGATAATTATTTTATTATAAAACAATAATAAACGAATTCTAGAAACTAGATTTCTGAAACTCATAAGAAAAATATCTAAAGTTTTACAAATTTACATTTAAGTTCATGCTTTGGTTTGATTAATCCACCCGTAGGTTCAAGTTCAAGAGGCCATGCAAGTTTTTCATCAGCTGGAGTAAATTTATATTTTTTGATTATCCATGCCAAAGTTACACGAAGTTCATATTCAGCAAATCTCATTCCAAGACAATTTCGTGGACCTGCACCAAATGGCAAAAATGCCATCGGATGTCTTGAATCTGATTCATCAGGCAAAAATCTTTCAGGAATAAATTCTTCAGGATTTTCATAAATTTCTGGATTATGATGAATGGCATAAATAGGAACAGAAAAAACTGAATCCTTTTCAAATTTAACTCCATTAATTATGGTTTTCTTTTGGCATAAACGATTTGTTCGAGTAATTGGGGGTAACAGCCGAAGGGTTTCATCAATGACTGCATTCATATAAACAAATTTCGAAACATCATCATATCCAATTTCCTTTTTATCTCCGAATATTTCATTCACTTCATCTCTAACTTTATCTTGAACATCAGGTCTTTGAGAAAGAAGATACGTAACAAAGTGAAGGGTTGTCGCAGTTGTTTCATATCCAGCAGCGAGGAAAATGACAAGTTGTGCAAGAATTTCCATTCTTGTTAGAGTTCGTTTGCTAACTTTTTCAACGGTCTCAGAAATGATATCGGCATCTTCTTTTGTGAATTTTGTATTTTCTTCTTCCATGGCATTTAGTAATAGCTGAACGGCATCATTGTATTTCTAAAAAAATATTTAAGGAAAATTTTAAATTTATAAAATGAAGCGGATCTTGGTTGATATCACATTTTTAAATATCATGTTTTCAGGGATAACGGATAAAGTGATTGGTCTCGGGTGGATTCTTCTTGAGACAAATCATTTCACCCATTATCGCTGAATCAGGATGTATGCAACCAAAATATCAACCAAATGCCGTCACCACTAGTAAGCTAACATCTTTAGCTTCTGGATCATTTAATCGATGTTTCATAACTTCTGATAAAGCTTTAGTGAAAAATTCATCGACATCATGATTAACGACAGAACGCTGTGTAATTTGTTGATAAAGTCTGCATAAATTTGGAAACGTTACTATAATATGATTTTTAAATACATATTCAAAAGTTCATAAATTTACTTGACAAAATAATCGATGGCGACAATAATGTTATGCTAAATAACTTTTTTGACCAAAATAATAAAGGTACATCTTTATCTGCAGATTCAAGACTATTAAAATCTGATGCAAATACACAACGTCCAATAACATTCATTGTAAGCTTTGAAAATATACTGAAATTGTTTTATGTTTCATGAAAGAAATATTTTTTGAAAAAATTTACTCTTTTAATGGAACATCTTTTCCACTTTCAGCAAAAGGTTCCAAAAATTTGCAAAGTTCTTCAGCGCAATAATTCATCGGTGGTAAAAGTTTCTTCATTTTTCCTGATGTAAATGCTGGAGTACATCTGAAAAATATAATTTGTAAAATTTTTTTTTTATGATTTAAATTTTACCTTTGTCGAATTTTTCGCCATTCATCCCCCCTTTTTACTAATAAAAAATTTGCTCGAAGACTGTCAGATACCATATTACTTCGAGTTATATCCTAAAAAAGACATTTAAATGATAATACCATGAGACATTTATTGTTAATATGAATATATACAGTAGATTGCGAAATCTCTATTTTGTATAATTTGATTCAAAGACGAAGTACTTGCCTTTTACGACATCTCCATAGACCTCCTACCCGAAAATCAGAATATGCAATACTTAATTCTCTCCGACAGTGTATTAAAAAACCTTTTTTTCTGTTATCTCTATTTATTTAAATTTTAAAAAAACATACAAATCTATCAGGAAATGCATCAAATTCTTTAATTAAAACTTGTTTAATAAAATCCAAATCTATTGTTGAATAATCTGGAGTTCCTTGATAAACAGATCCAAAAGCATTGGTATTAAATTCTTTAAAATTTTCTTCATCATAATAAAAGTCTTTTTTAAATAACTGTAACATATTTCCATAAAAGATATTCCCTTTTGGAGATGGAATACCTTGTTTCTTCCAATAACTGTTTGAACTGTCCAAATATCTAAAATTGAATCAGTTTTGATAGCTCTTATGTAAATCTGAAAAACTTACAAATAAAGTAATGTAAAAGTTCCAATTAAAATTGTTACAGCTGGTAAAATTGGTAAAAGATGAAACATGAAATATATCCATAGCCCCAATGATAGCAATAATTCTCCAGGTCCAAGTAAATGAAGAAATGCCATTTTCCAATGTTATTTAAATTTTTACAAGAAATAAAATACACGAAATGTCTTTAGAGTCAAAGTTCTTTTAAATCACAAAATTGTTGAATAAAAACTTGAACATCCTTCTTTAAGCAAGTTTTTCGGAAGTATTAAACACAAAAAAGAGACACTTTTTTGGAACGAACACGTGCAAGACACAGAAATATTGTATAGAAACACAAATGCATTCCAAATTTCACCCTATTTTTAATTGTCTAACCAGGTGGTAATTTTTTGTCTTAACAATAATTGTGTGGCATTCACATTGTTGTCTTTCAATTGTTATATCTTCGAATTCAAAAATCTTCAAATAAATTTACAAGATTTAGCTGACGGCCTTCAGCATTCTCTGGTTCTAATTCAAAGGCAAAAACAACGCTTAAAATCTCCTACTAAAAAACCACCAAAAACTCCTTTAAAAATTTCCACACAAATAAAAAGTCCTGCAAAGCGTCGGTTATTTCAAAATGAAATAATTTTTGTTACTGTAATAAAAAAGTAAAGTCAACAATTTCACTTTTAAATTGCATCCATTTTAATATTATACAAGACAAATAAGCTACGTTTTAAAATAAAATATATCAATTTAAATAGAATACGTTACAAATAAACTATATTAGTGAAAAAAAACATTTTTCGTTTTCAAAATATTATTGAGCTGGATTCTGAGTGACATTTTGAGCAGGATTTTGATTTGAAAGATGATTTGCCCATGCATCAAGAGTCATTGAGAAAACATAGAAAGAATGAACAAATAACATAACACCTGGAGGACCACCTTCACCATTTTGATTTACAGGAACTACAGTAGTACGATTAATTAATTGCGGATCAGCAGTAACAGGCAAACGTTGAGAAGCTTCACGGCCAGTACGAGTAGACTAAAATAAAAAACAATATTAACAGGAATCAAAAAATTATAAAAATATACCTTATCCAAAACATCATCGGCAATAGCAGTACGAAATGAATGTGGAGGAGTTGTTTCACGTCCAGTTCTTGTTGAAGGAATATGAACATTTGAAATTGATTGCCGACGACTTGCTGGTGAAAGGGCAGTAGCTGGTTCCAAAGCAGTTGGATATCCAGATGATCTTGGAGCTGGTGAAACACCACGTCCAGTTCGAATAGACTAAAAAACCAAATACAGACAAAATATAAATCTTATAAAAAAAACTTACAGCATTAGAACTTTGGGGTGCCAAATTTGCATTGCTATTACGAGGTGTAATTTCACGTCCTGTTCTTGTTGAGGGAAGATGAACATTTGAAATTGATTGACGTTGAGTTGCAGGACGAGGTGGAGTTGCTGCTTCCAATCCAGTACGGAATCCAGATGATCTTGGAGTTGGAGAAACACCACGACCAGTTCGAATAGACTAGAAAAAAACAATTAAATTTTTTAATAATTTAAATAAAACACTTGCAGCATCAGAACGTTGTGTTGGCATAGCATCACTATTACGAGGAGTAATTTCACGTCCAGTACGAGTTGAAGGAATATGGACATTTGAAATTGATTGTCGACGACTTGCTGGTGAAAGTGCAGATGCTGGTTCTAAAGCAGTTGGATATCCGGATGATCTTTGAGATGGTGAAACTCCACGACTTTTTAAAACATCTTTCCAAATTTCTTCAGTTGCAATATCTGATGATCTTGGAGTTGGTGAAACTCCACGTCCAGTACGAATTGAATCATCTCGTTTAGGAGCACCAGAGCCAGTAGGAACTTTTTGTTTTTCAGCAGCATTCACAAGATCTTTCCAAATTTCATTTGCTTCCGGTTGAGATTGCATTTCAGGTTTTGATTTTTGAGATTGTGGTTTATTTTCACGAGCAGTTGATAAAGCAGGTGATCGAGCAGGAACAATTTTAGGCCCAGCACTTGGTTTTACATTTGCCCATTGTTCAGCAGGTGTTAATGGTCTAAAAACAAGCATATTTTTACAAAGCCAAAAAAAGAAACATTATCATACTTTTCACGTTGACTAAGATTTACTGGAACATGAACATTTGATTGACCTGCAGGTGGTGTTTGACGAGGAGTTGGTGAAGCTTCACGACCAGTACGTGTAGACTAAAATAAATACAATTTTATAAAAAAACAGAATAACCATAATATATATATATACCTTTTCCGAAGCGTCACCAGTAACAGAAGGACGAAGGGATTTCTTTTGAGCTGTTTCTGGTTCCAAGGCAGTTGGATAACCTGATGATCTTGGAGTCGTTGAAATTCCACGTCCAGTTCGAACAGCCTAAAATTATTTGATATTTATCTACAGTAATGCTAAAATTAACTTACAGGATCAGAACGTTCCAAATCTGCATTGCTATTACGTGGTGTAATTTCACGACCTGTACGAGTTGATGGAATACGAACATTGGAAATTGATTGACGACGACTTGCAGGATTTGGTGGAGTTGCTGGAGATTTAGCTGTAGAATATCCAGATGATCTTGGAGCAGGTGAAACTCCACGTCCAGTTCGAACTGCCTAAAAAATAAATATAAAAACTTAAGCTAGCTTTAAAAACTTACAGGATCAGAGCGTGCCAAATCTGCATTGCTATTACAAGGAGTTGCTTCTTGACCAGTTTTTAGAGATGGAACTTTTTGAATTGATTGCCGACGACTTCCAGGCGGTGTTGGACCAGGAGAAATAGCAGTTGGATATCCAGATGATCTTGGAGTTGGTGAAACTGAACGTCCAGTACGAATCTAAAATAATTCTTAAAACATGGACTACAGTAATCAATAATAAAAAATTTAACTTACAGAACGTTGTGGTGCCAAATCTGCATTGCTGCTACGAGGAGTAATTTCACGTCCAGTACGAGTTGAAGGAATACGAACATCTGAAATTGATTGACGTCGACTTGCTGGTGAAAGTGCAGTTGCTGGTTCTAAAGCAGTAGGATATCCGGAAGATTTTGATATTGGTGAAACTCCACGTCCAGTTCGAATAGACTAAAAAGATTACATAAAATACATATTAAAGTAGTTTTATACAAAAAAAACTTACAAGATCTGCCGGTGCAGGAACCAAACGTTGATAAACTTCAGATGTACGAGGAGTAACTTCTTTACCAGTTTTTGTTGATGGAAGATTAGCTTTAGGAATTGTTGAACGAAATCTTGATGATGAGGAAGGTGGAGAAGCACTAAATGCAGTTCGAGGTTCAGGTGAAATTTCCCGAGCAGTTCCATGTACCGGTGAAATGGCAGTCTTTGGTGGAGGAGAAACAGCACGAGCATAAGGACGATCAACAGTAAGTGGAAGCTTTGATTTAGGTAATTTCTTTCCACGAGTACGAAGTTTTTGCATCATTGCTTCAATTCGATCCATTGTTACCGTAGATAAAGTAACAGCGGTTCCAATAATATCAGAACTTGATGATGTATTATTTTCAATAATTGCAGCAACAGCAGCATCAATTCCAGAAAATGCCGGTTGACATGATGGAATTACAGTTGGAGGTTGAGCCATTTTTCTTCTTCTTTTTGATTTTGAAAAGAGATGAGAGAGAGAGAAATTTCAACGTTCGTTGAAGATGACGATCGAAAGCAAATGATATATCGTTTGCTGTTTTTATATGCCTTTGTTATAATTTTGTTTGTAAAATTAGAAATGATTGAATAAAATTAATTTATTTGCATAAATTAAAAAAAAGGTGGGCATCGAATTTTGAAGAAAAAAAGAGCAACAAAATTTTTGATTTTTTTTTCAACTTTTTTTAACAAAAAGTTGAAGCCTTTTTGCTAAAAATGCGTTAAAAATTTATCAAATAATTTGATTCAAATTGTTACACTTTGCTTTTTTAAAAGTTGCAAAATTAATTGCCATAAATCAAAGAAATGCATAAAATGATGTTGTTCAACAAAATTATCACCAATACCAAAAACTGGTGAAAGGAGTAAAATAATTTCATCATATATTTTTTAAAAAGCTATTTAAATAATGATTTTGGTTCAAAACAACAATAAAAAACTATTGAATTTCAGCTTAAAATTATCCATCATTGATTTATTTCTTACAATATTTGCATTTTCCACGAAAAAAAACATGAGGCCGTTAGCTCTAGGGCATTGCTACCACCAAAAAGGCATTCAAAACCAATAAAGGACAATTTTGTTGTTAAAAAAATGATTTATTTGTTTCCAAAGCCTTGATTTAAAAAAAATTAATTTTTTCTTACAAAATTCATATTTGCATTTTTCACGAGAAAAAAAAATGGGGCGGTAAGCTGTATTTTTTTCGACTTTTTATTCTGTAGTGTTGTTTACTCAAAAAATGTGTAAAATCTAAGTCGTTTTACATTTGACAAATATTTAACACTGTGTGTGATGGTAACACTTATAATTAAAGGAAAAAAATTTCTGAAGTAATCGCGAAAATAGTTTCGGAAACCGTAAATTAATTTGAGTTCAAAAACGTAAAAAACCAAACGAGTTCAAGTTTTTTATTTGATGCAAAAATAGTTTTAAAATTATAAATTTATACAGTGTTTAAAATTCGAAGTTTTTGTATTCTGTTAAAAACATTGTCTTTAGGAGTTTTTACTTTTGAGATATTTTTGTAAAAAATCCTTTTATTAAAACATTTTATTTTGCACTATTTTCAGAATTTTTCTAAAATTTCTACTGAAGCTAATTTAAAACTTTTTTTAAAGGAAAATCGGATAACCGATTTCTGTGTTTCTTTTCATATTATTTTTTTAATATTTTGAAACTGTTTTTGTTCATTTTCAAGAAATAGGATTTAAATCTGTTTTTGAAAAAAATAAATTTATAGTGCCATTTAATTTAAAATCATAATCGCATTTTCTGTGGCTGAAATTAATTATGAAAAAACTATATATAAAATCCCTTGAATTTCATTAATACATATTTCAACTATGATTCAATAAAACCAAGAAGTTCCTAAACTTATAAATAATCATGAAATTGGTTTTAAAACAGAAAAAGCAAACTGGTTTAGAATACAGTATCCTATTTTTATTAGTTCAAAAATCAGAAAATCAAAAATTGTTGCTGCACTTTTATTTAAACAAAACATCCTTGAAAAATGTTCTTTTTGTTTATTAAAAAAATTGGGATTCACTTCCTTGTTTTGAAACTCAAATTTTTATTTTCTAAAAATAACACTTTCTTTGACTTTTATATTTCTTTGTTTTTGATGCTGCAAAAAAAGAATCAATGAAAAAATTGACTCAAAAACATTTGCGTCAATAAAATTAATTAAAAGAGTACAAATTTATTTGTTGTTGTAGGTGTAATATCAAAAAAAGCATGAGTGCCTCTGTGTTTATGTTTTCAATAATAATAATATATTTCTTTTAAATTCAAAAAATTGAAGAAAAACAGAAAGTGTCCAATCAAAATGGGTATTTTTCCTTTTCAATGTTTAATGTCAGAAAATAAAAGACCATTAGATCTTTGATTTTGGCAAACACACACAAAAATTGACAATGTCTCTTTTTCCTATTTTTGATTCTTTCTTTCTCCTTTCAATGTGTAAACTTTGAAAAAAAAATTATATCACCTTTTTTCTCTATAAAATACAAAGTGTGTTTATGATGAAATATTTCGTTTTAAAACGTACAAAATTGGAAAAGAAATTATACAAAATTTTAATAGGATTTCTTTGTGAAATATAAATCCCCAGAAAAGCGATATTTGGAATTTTATATTTTTTTAAATGTTATTCTAACAAAAATTCATGATAATTGTAGTACTGTAAAAATTACATGATGAAATCTTTTATTTCAAAGTACAGTAATATTTTTTGTGGGAAAAAAAGCTTAAAAATTTTTTTATAGTAATCGGATTTTTCAATGGCATTTGTCTTTTGAGATAAATCTTTTAAGATGAGATTACTGTAAATACATTTTTTTTTTAGCCAATGGAAATATTACTTTTTTACGAATTGTATGAAAAACAAATCTAAAATGATGTTTTCTTATTCATCTTTTAATTATCCAATTTGCCCTTTTTAATGGGAATAAAATTGGTCAATATTGATCCCAAAAGTTTAATTTCATCATTTTCATTCGAAAGTTGTCTGTTATCTGTCAAATCAAAAGAAGAAAATTCATAGCTTTTTTTCTGTTATCAAAAGTGCTCAATCTTTTTTTTTGAATCATCACTTTTCTAAGAAATTTTATGAAAAAAGATTAAATGTTTTTTAGCAGAAAAAGATCAGTTAAAAACTTTTTTTTAACAGAATTGCCAAATATCAATGATAATATTTTTGCCTGGCGCCATTATTGCTACCAAAAAAATGTTTTTTGTTCGGGCTCCATTTATTCTGTCAAATAAAAAAGAGATGATATAAAAAATATAATTACTGATATTTTTTCTCCCCGCTTTTTTTCTTCATTGTTGAGAAATATATTTTTGTGTCCGTTTGTCGATTTTGACTCTCTCTCTCTGTTTGCAATTCTGTAAAAACACACACATACATTTTAAAAAATGTTAGAAGAGAAAAAAACAAGGTTGTGAAATATTTTTTTGGCCTGTTTATTGCACTTTTATTTTTTTTTGAAAAAAAAAGATGGAAAGGAAATGTTTAAATTTGACATAACAAAAAAAATGCAAAAGGGATATATTTTTGATAACAAACATTTTTTTTTATAATAGCTTTTAAATAACAAAACAACTGATTATTGATCTCTTTCATTATTTTTGTTTGTTCTTTAAAGAAAAAATAAAGTGAAACAAAAATTTGGAGTGTAATTAAAAGAAAGGGTTCAATTAGTTCAAATTCGTATTTGAGTTTCAATGTTTTGTTTTGGAAAAAAAATATAAAAAGCAGCAAGCAATTTATGAAATTTCAATTAATGATCTATATTAGCTTTAAAATTTGTGACTCTTAATCCATTTTCATAACTTAAAACCCCCGTCCCAATTTTAAAATTTTCGATAAAAACAAATTTTATCCTTTATTTTTAGAGTTTTAATTTTTATTCATGAAAAAACTTCAAAAACAGCTTATTTTTTTGTACTTTTTTCAATGCACTTTTTTAGTTTAGTTTAACTCCGTATTTTTCTAAACTTAATTTTGTTTAGAATAAATATATAAAAATGGGGGAACATTGAATTTATAGCATTTTTTCAAAACGTGTAAGAAAAACAAAATGTGATTTAAGCGTGTAGTCAGTCAGTCAGTCAGTCAGTCAATCATTGAACGGCCCAAATATAAATAGTTTACGGTATTATTTTTTTGTAGACCAGAATAGATAGAAAAAAAAAATGTTAGAATTTTTTTGTTTTCAATAATCATTGTTGTGTTATTTTGCAATGGATATTGAAAAATATTAAAAACAATTTTTTTTGTATGTTTCTTAGTGAATGATAAAAGCCGGAGAATTTTGTTTTTTGGTTGTTTTGTCTGAGTTTCTTTTGTTATATGAAGGTGTTAAAATGTGGGAAATAGTAATATTAGGGGTGGCAAAAAAAAACAGGGTTCTAATGAATGTATTAACATTTTTCTCGATTCTCTATTTTTCAGTTCAAAAATTTATAAAGGCCTTCAAAACGGTTAGAATTTTATTGTCGATCAATTAAGATGCCAATGCCATTTTTAATCGGCATTTTTCAATCAATCCTTAAGTATAATCAAAAAAGTAGCTCTTTCAAGGTCATTGCCATTTTTTTTTGTAAAAATGCAGTTCTAAAAACTCCTTCAAAAAAAAGTTGTCCTCTTCCTCCTTCTTCCTTAAATGCTGGTTTTTAATCAAAAAACTTTCTTTTCTCCCCTTTAAAGAATCAAAGTTTTTCCCTCCAAACTTCTTTTAACGTTTGTTGACAAAAAACTTTTTTGGCCAAATTTCATCATTTTTGATTTCTACCACCTGCATCATCACTATTTTTGTTACCTTTTTTTCTTCTTCAAACAAAAGCATAAAAAACTTTTTTTACGTACTTTTTTTGTGGTCCAAATTCCTTTTTTCTTTTTTCTAACTTGAATCTTGCGTAATTCTTTCTTTTTCCTCCAGTAACTTTAGTTTCTCTCTTGGGCTTGATTGCTTTTATGTTAAAAGGGAAGAAAAATTTTCCATGATGGCTTCAAAACTTCCATTAGCCATGATGGAAAATTTTAACAGAATTATTTTTCCTCCCACAAAGAAAAGTTTCTGTTAAAAAACACAGAGATATGTTAGAAAGGCATATAACGGTGAAAAAAGTGATGTGATCTTTGTTTTTCAAACAATGTCAGCCAATGAAATCGTTCCACTTGTCGCCACCCCGAATATATATATATACATACATACAAACATACCCCCAACGACATCAATGCATAAACCAGCTCTTTTCTCTCTCCTCCCTCTTTTTTCTAAAAAATGAATTCAATCGATTTCGTCAGTTTTTTTCGTCGTATTTTTTTTCTTGCCACCAATGAGAAAAAAAGCGCGGGGCAAATGAAAAGATAGAGAGAAAAAGACCGCTTGCTTGGGATTTTTTACATTTATGTGAGAGCAATTGCAGCAGCCCTGTCAGAGTCTTCCCACCAAACACAGCACACAAAACGCACTGCAACAAAACAGAGTTCGCACAGCTCGTATTCTTTTTCCCTTTTCTATCGCTTCTTTAAAAAAAGAATATGTCGAATGCATCGTTCTCAACATCGCCCCTGTTTTTCTCCTTCTCTTTTTTTCTTCACCAACCACTAACATTAACAAAACTGCATCCATTTTCTTTTTTCATTTCGAAATGGTTGATGTTTTTTCTATATTTAATTTTATTATTACTGCTTTGAAGAAGAAAAAAAAATTATGAAAAAAATAGCCATATATATTTCATTAAACTTTAAAAAAGAAAAAAAGATTAATTGATAAATTACTGTAATGGAAAAAAAATTGATTGATTGATTGATTTTATTTGACTTTGTTTTAAATCGAAAAATTTCGTGGAATTTCGCGTCAAGAGAAAAAATACGCAAAAAATGATAATTATATCTTGAAACGAAAATAATTTAAATAAATATATAATTTAATTAAAATAATCATTTATTTTAGTCGGGAACGACACATCCTCTCGGAAAATTAAATATATATATTTTTTTAAGAAAATTTTTTTGAATTTTTATTATTTTTTCTTTTGCAATTTTGACGACATTTAACAATGGCATCTTCTGTTTGAAGCTTTATTCGCTTCAAAACTTCCATCAATTCAGAAAAAAAAGGTTCGGTCAACCTCCGGTAAGCTTATTTTTTATTTGATGATTAATAGAATTTTTTAAATATACATATTTCCAAATTTGGAGCCATTCATTGAAAAAAATTGACTCTGAGTCAGCAAAAAAAAGTTTTATCGTTATTGAGAAATATTTTTTAGAGTAAACTTTCTTTAGCCAATTTCTATTTTGTTTTTGTTTCGCAACTTTCGCAACCTTTTTTAAAAAAACGGAAAGAAAAAAAAAGAAACAGACGACAAAAAGTCTTTCTTCACAGCGAACACGAAAGCCACAGCCAAAGAAGAAAAAGAAAAAAAGCTGCTTGAATGCACGCTTTTTGGGACTTCGTCATGAAAGTGATCGAATTTTGAAATATACAACTGCGAAATATGAAAGAAAGAGAAAAAAGAAACTGCGAAAGAATGGGGAGGAGGGAGAGAGACGCGCTTTTTGACTGACTTAAAAAAATAAAAAAGAATAATAAAAATATTCCGCGGCAAAGTATGCACGTATACTTTTTAAGAACCCCGCCGATGCCAATTTCGAAATGCCTTCGTTTTTGAAAAAAGACTTTCTTAAAATTTAAAAAAGTTTTTCATATTTATTGTACTGGCAATTTTGGGCATTCCATTTTTTCATTCATTCTTAAGCTCAAATTCGTGTATGTATGTATGTTGATCTTGTCTTGAACTTAGACACTCTCATATAATTTAAAACATTTTTTTGACCTTTTTTTTACCGTATACCTTTCTTTTTCAGAAAATTATAATATGTCGTCGTCATTGCTGACCCTTTCTGTTCAGCCTTCTACAAACAATAATGTCTTGAATAATAATAATCTTAATATAAATACTAGTATTAATACTACTACTACCCTTTCCTCCCCTGTTCCATCTTCAACATCTACCTCACCATGTATAACTCCGCAACCCCAATTACTCCCCCAACAACAAACACAACAACAACAAATGCCGGTCATTTGTAAAAAGCTGCCATTACCATCGATATCAATGGCACGAAATGGACGAAAGCGTCCTGCAATCAATCTTCCACCCCTTCATCTTCAATCTGCACTTGAACATCGTCGACGTGAAAATGATGCAAGGCTAAGGGATACAAAAGCTCAAATTGAAGCTTCATTCCTTTCTGAAACTCCATCCTCACCTGGTGGATATAGTAATTCTTCAACGGATTCACAACCCTCTGGATCAGATGATGATTCACAGAATAGTATTTCTGCACTCTGCAGTAGTGCACAATATGAAAAGCGAATTAAATTTGATTCAACAATTCCATCAATATATAACAATAGCAGTCAAAGTATATCCATTGATACGCTAGATTCTGAGTTACTTTCTGGTGCATCTTCAACAAAAACTTCAGGAATTCATGAAACTCCTGATATCCTTGGTGCAGATGAATATTTGGTTATTATGAAAGGAGAAGAATTTCAAGTTCTTGAAAAATCTACAAATAATCTCTTTCAAGCAGTTAAAATGGATGCACAAAAATATAAAAAATTTATGAAAGTTGCAGCTCGAATTGAATCAGCTCGAAAATTCTTTCATCCACAAGAATTTCGTAGATTAAAGTAAGCGCTTCCCCAAAACAAAATAATATACTTATATTTACTCAAATAATTTTTTCTCAGATCTCGAATTATTCCAAGTGATACTAGAATAGTACACGGCTCTCGTGGAATTTCATATCTTTTAATGCCATCCCATCATGCAAGTTTAAGCTTTAAAGTTAAAGATCCAAATCGTCCAAAGAATGGCGTTTTATCAGAAAAAGAAGTTCAAACAATTGTTTTTCAAATTGTTGAAATGATGGAACTTTGTCATCAAGTTGGATTATTTTTTGGTGATTTTAAATATGATAAATTCGTTTTTGTTGATTCTCAAAAGTATGTTTTCTTCTTTTTTTTTTGAAGTTACTGTAGTCTATTTTGAAATAAGCAAAAAATGTTTATTTTCGATTTTAAAATTGGTGCAAAAATATTACTTCAAAAATGTAATAAGAATGTGTTTAGTAATAACTAATAACAGATGCTATTATTTTAAAATTACAAAAATTTTTTAATCTTTGATAAAAGTTTTAAGAATTTTTTTTGGTGTACTGTAAAAAATTTAAAAAAGTTGCAGTTAAAAGATTGATTTTTTTCTGAGTTTTGTTTATCGATAAAATGTTTATTTATTTCTTTTTCGGTAAATTGTTTGGGGGATTAAAAATAGCATTTCATAAACAATATTTTTGCATTTTTTGCTAAAAAAACATGTTAGTCTCAAAAATTGTAGGAGAAAAATAAAGGGAAAAAAATATAACGAAATAATACCAGTTGCGAAATTTTCGTTGTCTCCTCTTTTTTCATTTTATATGTGTGTCTGTTTGCACACATTTGTGACAGAAAAAGAGGCATACATACTGCATTGATTCTTCTGCTCTCTCTGTTTTTCGTTAACCGACGACCAAAAAGAAATAAAATACAAACTTTCGTCATTTTGCGTTTTTTTTGCTTTCAAAGATATTTCAAAATTCTAAAAACTGCGCAAAAAAAAAGTATGAAAGAAGATTTTTTTTAAAACAACGGAAATATGTTGCATTTTGTTTTATTGAAAAAAAAAATTAAATAAAAAATACAAAAAATCTTAAAAACTTTTTAAAAGCTTATGATTTCAAAAAATGTGTTTTTTTGTTAGAAGAAAAACAGGGAAAAAAAGAACGAGTCATTTCTCAATTTCAAAATTAACAACAATGATGACGAAAATTGACGAAAGCAAAAGAAAAATAAAATGGGAAAGGAAAAATAAAAAAAGTCAATGGAAGGAAAAAAATGGGGACCAATTTTGGGAGTGGTACTGTAGGAAAGAAAGAATGATAAAGTTGGGAAAAAATGTTTTTAACAATCTTTAAAATATTGATTTTTTTAGAACACAAATTCGTCCACGTTCTCCACTAATTTTTCATTTATCAAATGATTCAAATAATGATACATTATTTGGGACAAAAGTTGGATGGGCATTTATGGCACCAGAAATGTTAAATCGCCGCCAAACTTCATATTCTGGTTCAGCGGCAGATATGTGGGCGCTTGGAGTTTTGGCGTTTACACTTTTAGCAGGAAATTATCCATTTATTGGAAATGAACCCCAAGCTCTATTTACACGAATTCGAAGCAGATCAATTACAGTAAAAAGTGAAAAAGAATTTATTGCATCTCCAGAAGCTCGAATAATGGTTTATTCATTACTTTGTAAAAATCCATCTGATCGACCTTCGGCAGAACGTTTGAAACAATGTCATTGGTTAAAAATGTCTCCAGAAGAATTTACAATTTCATTTGGAAATTCTTTGCCATCTGATTGTGGAAGAAGCTCTAATTCAAATAATTACAATAATAATAATTTAAATAGTAATCAACCAATTCCATTAACACAATTTTTACATCAACAATTAGAACAAGCTCAACAACGATATTTTCAAGCAAGAAATGGCCTGCCACGTGTAAATTCTGATCGTCGATTAAATCGTGCAATGGTAAGAAAAAAACGAGATGAAAATGGACTTTTAATATTTATTACAGGAACATCGATTAGCAATGTATCGCGCACAATCATCCGATCAAGTTGTACCTGCTACCGCAAATGTTCTATTTCCAACAGCAAATAATGTTTCACAAAGAATTTGTGTATTTTCTTCTGCTGATTTCCGTCGACAATAAATAAGGGGAAAATAACAACAACAACTTTATTATCAATTTTTTTAAAAATCTCTTTAATTCTGTCTTTAGTCTTTTATCTTTGCGCGGTTAACTCGTTTTTTTTGAAAAAAACCAACCGTCGCGCTATAATCATTGGAGATCCGTGTTTTTAATATCATTTTTCACAAAAAAAAACAACTCTGTCTGCTTTCCTTTCTCTCTTTCTTTTTTTTTCTTCGAAGGAAGCGATTTTTGTGAAGTAGAAGAAAAAACTCAACTGTGACTGTTCCCGGTCGAGGACATCATTCCATCACTTAGAAGTGTTAATTATCAATGGTTAATAAAAATAACTATATATTAACACATAAAAAATCTATGTTTTTATTTCATAGATTTTTTTTATTTTACACAAAAAGAAGTGTACCAAAAAATTATTTACCATCTTATAATATAATTGTGTATTTAAAAAAAAATACCAAAATAATAATGGGGAATGGATTGAGACCGGCAGGATCAAAAGAAAAAAAGAAAACGACACCGTCGCTAATCCCAGAATGAATTTAAAAAAAAAGAAGATATGTAAAGCGATGGTGACCGGAATTTTTGATAAAAAACATCTATCAAAAAAAAATCCAATATTGTGCGCGGCGGGATTTGTATATATGTAAATTTTTATACATACATTTGTGCAGTCTCTGTCCGTTGCCTAGCTTTTTTTTAGTCAAAATTCAATCTAGTTTCATTTGAATGAACTTTCAAAAAATGTTTCAAAATATCTCAGCCATTTCCCAGTCACAGTTTTTTGGTCTTATCAATTTTTTTTCCTCAACGGGTAACACTTTTCACTCATTATAAATTTGTTTTTTTTACACACGTGGTCTCAAAAAAACACATTTTTTTCTCTCCAAATTTCTATTACTTTTTAATAAAAAAATACCAACAATTTTTACTGTACAAAATATCATTTTTCATCAACTTTTACTGTTTCTTTTTTCATTGTAGATATGTTTTAGCTTTTTTTGTCTCTCTCTTTTTTTTATAAACTGTTAATTTAAATTTAAATGTTGTTTTTTTTTTGTCACCGGGTGACAGAAGCCTTTAATCTCCTTTTTTTCTCTTCTTTTTAAAATTTAACAGACTTCTGATCTTTGACGGAAAAAATTTAAATTTTTTTTCGTAAATTTATTTTTAAATTTTAATTCGTTTTTTTTTGTATTTTGAAATAATCGCGATATTCGGGAATTATTTTAAAAGGAAATTTTGGTTCTTTGAAAATGGGGAAAATTTTTTTGTTATAAAAAGTAAAATTATAATTAAAAAATTATTTTGAACGTGTATCGAGCAAAGACGTGTTTATTTTTTAACACATTTATTTTAACACACATAATGAATTTCTTTTGTAAAAAAAGTATTTTTTGAATTCCAAAGTGTTGTCTATACTTTGGCTGTATTTATTTATTCGATAAATTTTGAATTTTTTAAAACATTGATTTATTGCAAACGCGTAAATTTTATACGTGAAAAATGATTTTTTTATCGTGAAATTTTAAACAATTGTTTTACATTACTTTCTTTTACAGTATGATATTTTTTATTGCTGTGTAATGTAAGAAATTATCAAAAAAAAAATGAAGCAAAAGTGAAATGACAAATGTGTTCATTTTTTGGTCATTATTCTTTTGGTTATTCGAAAATTGTGTATATATTTTAAATAAAATAAATTTGCAAATAAATTGTTTAAATTATTATTTGAAAAGAAAATATTGTCGAGTTTTTTTTGATGGACATTTTTTAAATAGCAAAAAAATATGTGAATTTTATGCAAAATCAAATTCAAAAAAAAAAGAATTTGATGGTAGCTTTTAGAAATCTTTTTTATGGTGATTTGATTCTACAAACTTATATTTCGCTGTTTTGAAACATTTTTTAAACTTATTTGTTTTAAAGTTTTAACAAATCTTCTTACAAAAACGCTTTTTAAACTATTTTAAAAAGAAATTCTACGGCTGATTACTGATGAGTCCCACCGTAATTTTACAAAAAGTTTTTTCATTGTAATCCGTATAATCATTAATGGGACGAAACGGCAACAAAAATTGCTTTTTCTGTGTTTAACAAAAAAAATTTATTGATACATAATTTTTTGTCTTTATTGAAGAAAAAAAACTAAACAGCTCTAAATTACTTTTTTACTGATAAGAATAAATACATTTTTTTTCAAACTGTATATTAACGATTTATAGAGGAACATTTTTTGTCAAATAGTTTTTTCTGTTAAATTTTTTTAATATTGTAAAATTAAAATTTAGGATGCAAAATAAAAAGCTTTTTTTGGAATCATTTTTCTTTGCATTGCTTTGTTTCAATTTATTTTGTAAGTCTCATACGTTTTGTTATTACAGTAATTTTATAAAGAAAAATTTTTTCAGATGAAATAAAAGGTGATGGATGTTTTTGTTTTTCAAATGAAACAATATTACCAGGTGTTGTATCCCCTGCTTTTGCTTCTCCAACATCGACTGGCAATTTTGGTGGAAAAGATTGTGCTGCAAATTGTTCAACATTTATTAATTTAGCTGAAGATATTGATAGCCATTATGAATATGGATTAGCGATTTCCATCATCGAATGTAGAGGCATGGGTGGTTCAAATATTTTGACGATTTATGAAGATGGAAATGTTTTTCAAATGTATGTAGTTAATTTTTGCCTTTTTTTAATACATTGTTTTTTTTAGTTTTCGATCATGCCCATCAGGTGTTTTTAAATTTACTTTAAAATATCCTCATATTTACGAATTTAAATGGACTCTTGAAACTCCAGGTTTAATAAAAAAATTTAAAAAAGTAACAATTTGCATTTTTCTAGTTTATATGTTATTTCCTGGACAATCATTTACATTTGTTCCACAACAACCCTTCCACCCCAGTCTACTCTACCATATTCAGGTCCATTCCCTTCAAATCCTGCAATTTCTCTAATTGATTTAACTATTGAATTAGATACAAATATGGCAAATCAACAATTTTATAATCAAGTTTGTTTAGAAAATTATCATAGGCATGAAAATTAAACTGAAAATTTTAGAGCAAAAAAGTAATTTTAAATATTTTAAAATATTTTACATATTCTTCTGATTTTGTTCGCCTCAGTTTTATAACTTTTGATCCATTCGGTGCCTCAGGGACAGGAAAATATCCACTTTGGAGCCAAAATTTTTTGGCACTTTTATAGTATTCCCCCCCCCATTTTTCAAACTTTTTTTACAAATTTTGAAAAAACAATTCACGCTTTTTTTTTGAAATTTGCATAGGTTGCGTCGACATAAAATATCTTTTCCCTTTCTAAAATTTCCTCTTTTCTTTTTCCATTTTTTAAATCATGGACGAACTTCGAAGTTTAACAAATCGCGATTTTTATGACATTATTAATAAACCAGAAGATGAATTTAGCTGTGGGGGGAATACTATAAAAGATGGTCATTGCCTTCTTTTATAGTATTCCCCCCCCCTTTCTGCAAAAAACATATTTCTCAAAATTCCCTGAAATTAACATATCCAGCGTTTTTTCTTTTACAAAGACTTCTGTGTATTTTTTCTGCCGTGTTTTTAAACTGAAAAATGCGGGGGGAATACTATAAAAGAAGTCAGTCGCCATCTTTTATAGTATTCCCCCCGCATTCTCATCGATTATGTTTTTTCATTCACAAAGAAAAAATTTACATGAAATCAAGCAAAATCAACGAAAGTGCTATAAAAGGAGAGAATGCACACAAAACAGGCTTTTTTACACTCTTCGACGGTTTGCTGAACGGTTGCTCCGTCACTCTCTCCAACTTCAAAAATTTTTCAAAGTCTTTTTTCTCGGAATTTTTACAAGTTCGAAAAGAAAATTGTACTTGTAAAAATTACGAGAAAAAAGACTTTGAAAAATTTTGAAAAGGGGGGGGGAAAGCTTTAAAAGTACCAATTTTTTAACAATGAATCAAACTTTAAATAATATGCCATTCTATCCTGGAAACAATTCAAGATATGACATGTAAAATAATTTATACCTAATTTTAATTGAATGAAAAAATTTAGAGCATTGGATGAATTCTTTTTTGACAAACTTGACGACTTTCCACTTCGGCAAAATACTGAACGGATTTTTATATTTTTAACAGGAACAGAGTAAAAATATATTTAAGTATTTAATTAATATCATTTTTTGGCATTTTTAGTGCCATGCCAGCAAATGACAACTTTATAAAAATTAAGAATGAAATTAATCAATAT
This sequence comes from Panagrolaimus sp. PS1159, assembly GCA_963922195.1. Taxonomy (NCBI): domain Eukaryota; kingdom Metazoa; phylum Nematoda; class Chromadorea; order Rhabditida; family Panagrolaimidae; genus Panagrolaimus; species Panagrolaimus sp. PS1159. The sequence goes on along the minus strand of CAWUHW010000012.1, from coordinate 654,622 downwards.
GATATAAAATTTATTTTTATAAATATGAATACAAGTGTTTCAACAACAAATCTTGCAAATTTTCCATATCCAAATTTAAAAAAGATTACTGGAACAGGTTCAAATAAGGCACATTGGTATGATTTTCAATTAAATCAAAATAATGCCGAAAATATTTTATCAACTTTATATTTTAATGGAAACACTTGTAAGTATTACAATTAAAGAATGTTTTCAATAGTAATTTTTAGTATGTAATCGAGCAAGTGGAAATCCATATGAACTTATCCCAAATGATATTCCAATATATTATTCAATTCCACAAGATCCAAATAAATTATATTGTAATTTTATGGATAATATACAAACTTATGTTAACACAAATCAAAGTTATACTGTAAGAAATTGTTTTCAAAAATTTTTAATATTTTGAAATCCAAAATTTTATATTAGTGTAACAATAAACAAATATGATTTGGGTAAGAACAATGATGTCTTAATTATTACTGCTGATGGATCTGAAGTTGCACGGTAGAATCTCTGTTTTAGTTTTTAGTGTTTTAATGTAATAAAAACTTTATAGATTAACAAATTATGGTTTAGCTGCACAATACTGCCTAAAAAATACAAATGTTACAATAACTTTGAAAACCAAAAATGGTTTGATTTTTAATGGATATCAAAGTCATGTTGCGGCTGTCTCTGACAAAAATTGTAACAGCAATGGTTTAAAGTTTCGAAACAATCTTAAATTGTGACAGAATTCTTAATATCAAAATGTGTCAAAGAATCTTTTAAAAGTGTTCAACTTCGTCACAGTTTTTATGACGTTTGTTTAAATTCAATAAATTTTTATCATATTTTAAATTCTATACAAAACAAACAAATGTTTTCAACATTCCACAAAAAGAATTATGGAATTCCGACAACAAAGTAAATCACAAAAATTAATGTAAAATCAATATTTTTTGTCGCCCATTTTTTGCATCCAATTTTTTTTTTATCAAAAATTCTTTTTTACAATGAAAAAAGATTTCTACGTGGATTTATTGGGTGTGGTGGGAGTTGAAAATAAAAAATGATAAGCGTTTTTTGACGCCGAAAAAAAATTATTCTAGTTTACAAAGGTTACAGTATATTTGAAGGGGAAGTCAAAAAAGATAAAACAATTGAAAGGCAAAGGGAACAGATAAACAAAGAAAAGTTTGGGTTTTTTACTTAAAAAAGTAATCAGCTTATGCTAAAAAGGCAGAAGCCTTTGACAATAATTGACAAATTTTTCAATAAAGAATTTATTTGGATAATTTACTGATAAGAAAAAAAAGTTAAAAAGGACCACTCCCAAAAATAAAAGTAATAAAGCTTCTTTCCAATTTTTTTCTTTCTTTTTTTACAGAAACAATCGTTCTTATTTTGTGCATTTTTGAAAGCAACAATGAAGTTGCTTTTTGCTTTCCTTTTTGCTTTATGCATTTTAGGTATGTTTTAATATAATTTTAATTAATAAACTATATGTTTTTAATTGTTTAGGATATGTTGAAAGTGCATGCCTTTGTTATCCAAGTCAAACACTTCCTTCTACAATTGCCGCGGTAACAATTGGTGGCCCAACTGAAACTGGAGCATTTGGTTCACCTGCCTGTGCACCTGTACAATGTATAACTGTTGTAACATTTACAGGAAATTTAAATAATAGTTTACCAGCTGGTGCACAAGTATGTTTAAAGGGGAATACTCTAATCTCAAATAAATTTTTAGATTTCAATTGTTGCATGTTCAAATTTAAGTACTACTAATACTGTTGAACTTGTCGAAAAACCACAAACGTAAAAGCTTTTATTAAAGTTTTTGAAAAAATCTATCGATTTTAGTTTTTCGTCATGCCCAAGTTCTCCAGTTTATAAATTCAACATTGATTATAGCAGCACTTTCACCTTTAAATATAATTTGGCTACTCCAAGTTTGTTAAATAAAAAAAAAATTTGTATAAATAATAAATTTCAGTTTCATTCACCGTTGTTTTGCAACCAATTCTTCGAGTTCCTGCAACAACCGTCGCCCCAACAACTCCCACAACTCCAGCGTATGCTGGTCCATTACCTTCAAATCCTGCAATTTCAACTATGGATTTAGTAATTGGTTTAGATACAAATAGTGCAAATCAACAATTTTTTACTAATGTAAACAAAAAAAAATCGTTTGTATCAAAAAATCTGAAAATTTTTTAGAGTAAAGAAGTAATCACAAATATTGTACAATATTTTACATATTTACCAAATTTTGTTCGCCTTAGCTTTATGACATTTGATCCATTTGCGGCTGGTGGAACAGGAAAATATCCACTTTGGAGTCATAATATGTCTACAGTCACTAACAATTTAAATGATATGCCATTCTATCCTGGAAATCAATCAAAATATTCAGCGTATGGAATTTATAAAACATAAAAAGACAAAATATATTCAAAAACTTTTTCAGAGCATTGGATACATACTTCTTTAGTAAGCTTGGAGATTTTCCCCTTCGACAAAATATTGAACGAGTTTTTATCATTTTTACTGGAACAGAGTAAGAGATAAAGAAATTAAAAATATATATTAAAAACATTTTTTCAGTGGCGATTTTGTTTCAGGAGGTGGTCCTGTCCCAGCACAAATTGATCAAAATGATATTAAATTTATTTTTGTCAATTTGAATACAGCTGTTTCAACAACCACTGGACCTGGTACATATTATCAAAATTTAGCTTTGATTACTGGAACAGGTTCAAATAAGGCACATTGGTATGATTATCAAACAAATCAGAATAATGCTGAAAATATTTTATCTTCTTTATATTTTAATGGGAATGTTTGTAAGAAAATTTAATTAAGCTTAACAGAAATAATTTTACATTTATTTTAGTGTGCAATGTACCTGCCAGTACAGTTGTTCCAGTTACAGCAGATGTACCTGCACCTCCATATTCAGTTCCATTGATTCCTTCTTTAAACATTAATTATTGCAATTATATGAATGATGTACGAACTTATGGAAATCCTGGTCCTACAGGTTCTGTTGTAAGATAGATTTTTTTAAAATCTCCAAATAAAAATTTCAAAATTTAAGCTTCAAGTTTATTTTTCAAGTTATGATTTAAGTAATGAAAAAGATGTCATCAGAATTGGAGTAAACGGAACAGAAGTTAGTGTGTAAGTTTTTTTAATAAAAAAAATTAAGCAATGATTTATTGAATTAACGGTAGTGATTTTTTAATATTAAAAGCAGATATTTCAAGTTTATTTTCATTATATGTTTTACAATTTTATTTTTCCTTCCAAAAAGCTTTTCAAACATTCTCACAAAATTTTAGATTAACAGGACAATATGGAAGCGCATTTTATTGCATCCCTGGCACTCCCATTACCGTAACATTCCAAAGCAAAAATGGCTTAATTTACAATGGATACCAAGTTAACGTAAAATACTTTGCTGATGGAACAACATGCAGACAAAATAAACCATCACAAAAAGCTGCTTTCATTGATCATACAAAAAGACATTAAAAGCCAAATACTTTTGTAACTGTTGATTCTGTAACAATAAAACTATTTTTCTGTAATAAATACGATAAAACTTGGAAAAAAATCTATAACCCAATTTTTTAGAATGCGATTTTCAACTTAAATAGCGAATGCAAAATTGGATACTAAAATATCCTTTCATTCTCTTTCTGTAGTGAACAAAAATTGAATTTTAAATTTTTATAATTAATTTTTTTGTAGAGATGTTTTTTATTTTTCGGTTTTTTATTCTGCAGCATTTTTAAATCCAAAGATTGACTTGTTTTACATTTGCCGAAAAAATTAGTATACGTTTTTTTTATATATCAAAAATGTTGAACATTTTCTGAAATTTTACTCTGAACAAAAAACATGGTCATATAAATTACACTTTTCGTTACCTCGAATTTAAACGCATTTTGAACGAAAAACCCCCAGCTTCACAGAATACTATAGTTTGATTTTTGCATTTTTCATTAAAAATGTATTTTGTTTAAAATTAATTATTTAAGATTTTTTCAGTCATATATCATTCTTTCAAATGTTGCATTTGTATATTCATTTCCATTTTAATTATTTAAAAGTGTAACACATATTTCATCGAAAAAGTACGAATTTTAAAATAAAATCTTTGATAAATTCAAGTCTGACGTCTGTGAATTTAGCAAAATTTGCATGTTCATTTATAAAATCTTTTTAAGAACAAATCTTTGATTTTGAATCTCTCTAAAATAGCAGGAAACAACTTTGACATGCATGTTTTAAAAACGTCAGCATAGGAAAAAGCCTTTAAAAGCAGAACACAAACCAAAAAAATGTTTTTGTTTATTCCGTCATTTTTTGCATATTGTTATTATTTAAATATTTACGGCAAAAAGAGTGAACTTGAAAAAAGGAACCTTTGTTTTTCTGTTTTCTGTTAACTCATTTTTTGCTTTGTTTTTTGAAGTAATAAAACCTTTAAAAAAATTGCTTTTTTTGTTCTTTGTATTTAGGATATTTTTGAAAAACTTAATTTTATAAAATCGAAAAGTTTGAGTACATACTTTTCGTGAGAAATAAAACAAAAGAAAAAAATGCAATATTTGAAATGCATTTTTCTCTAAAAACTTATTTGGAATTTTTTTAATGAATGCGGAATTAAAAATTTGATAAATTCCGTCATGTATTTAAGGGCTTTTAATTTTTAGCCGTAGCTTGAAATTTATACTGTTTAAAATTAATAAAGATGTGTCAATTTTTAAAATTTTAAAACTGGACATTAATTAATCATTTTATTTTTGCCAAAATTAAATTTGAATTTTTAAGTAAGTAAAAATTTGTCTTTTAACAAAATTTTTAAAGGCAACGTTAGCCATTTATAATAAAATCTATTTGTTTTTGAAACAATTAAAAAGTTTAAAGTTGCTTTTATTTTAAACAATTTTCATCCAATTGTATTTATTTCATAATTTTAACCAACAAAATCCCAAAAAATAGTGTATTTCCTATCGAATAAAAGAAAATTTTATAATAAGTTTATGCACTTTTGAGCATTCCTTTTTTTGTTTAAAACTGAAAAACTTTCTTTTAAGCATTAAAAATAATAATTGGATGAACTCCCTGATCCTTAAAAACAAATCCCAAAAATAGCAAAAACATCTTTGACGCTTATCACTTTTTTTTATTTGATTACCTCAATCAAAAAATATTTTATCCCGAAAAGGTCATAACTTTAAAATCATCAAAAAACAAACTTTTGCAAAAAAAAGCAAAAGTTTTGGAAAGTACTGGAAAAAAAGCAGAAGTTGCAATTTTTAATTAAAACTTTTTTTTCTGTTTTTGAATTTAAACATTTTTAATCGAAAATTGTCTTTCATTTTTTCTTGAAAGGTTTAAAAAAAATGCAATATGTTTTATTTTTCTTTTTCTTTTGAGTCACTTTTTTGAGATCACACTTTTCTTCTTCTTGTTTTAATGTATAACTACTTTTTTTTTAATATTGAAAAACGTTCACTTCGAAAAAAAGGCTTTTAATAAAGTCAAAGTCAAAGACAGCTTTAAAAAAAAGAATATCCATCGTAGTAGAAGAGCATCTGCTGTTCGTATATTTTTCAGTTTTTTAAAAAAATTCGTTATTAAAAAATGCCGTGTTTTGAATTGATAATAATAATCAAAAATTTAATTTTTATGATTTTTTTAAAATATTTAAAAATATTTTTTGCTCTCTGAACTCATTTCGATTCTTTGCGTTAAAATCAAAAGCTGGTTTTTTTCATTAAGTGTTGCTATAACCAGTAATAGATATATACAGGTGTTTTTTTTATTTTGCAACAAATGTTTTGAAAAAAGAGGGAAGAAGTCTAAATTGCTTATTACAGCGTTTTTGCAAAGTTTAAAGAATGATAATCTAAATTTGTTGCACAGAAAGTGAAGTTATAATTTATGATTTTTTCCTTTTTTTTGAGTTTTTGACCCTGCAGGTTCAACAAAACCAGATTATTATTTTCAGCGTTCCCTAAATACTTATAATTTCTGACATCTCTTTGATACATTTAATTTTGCAGCCAGTATAATTCAGGAATCTGAGCTTTGTCCATATTTACCTTAAATGAGCTTGATATGAGATATCGGACAATATTGTAAAAACACCAAAGAACCTTCTATAAAGAAAGAGGATAGCAGGATAACAAATTTGCTATTTTTGTATTAATAGTTTTTTTGAAATGGTATGAACTTGACAATTAGGATCTTTTTTCTTTGGTCTGATTTTTGAGGTTCATGTTATTTCAAAAAAGTTAAAATGAATAATATATTAAACTGTTCACTTTCTTTAAGTACAGACGTCCTATTATTTGGACCTACATTTAATCTCGGAGACAACGTAAAAAAATAATATTTTTTTTCAAAAACTAAGTTACCAATGAATCACTCTCCTGTCAAATGACATAAAAAAGCCAATCATTTTCTTTTCAACTTCAAAGCTTCAAAAACTGAGAGAAACATTAAAAAAAGATTGATGCCAGTTTCCAGAGTGTTTTTTACTTCTTCATTGTGCACTTTTCAGAAAAAACATATATCCAAGATAATAATATCCTTGACAACATTGTCTTCTTGGAATATATAAATTCTAAAATCTTGCTTTCTTACACGTGGATAAAAAAAATTCATTTCAAGTTTTTTTTATCTTTTTTCAGCATTTTATATTTTTTTTCTAATTTTTATGAATTATTTCAAAGATCGAAAAAATATTCCATATTTCTTTTAAATATAAAACTTAGTCATTTATAATTGTTCAATATTGAATAATATCTTTTAGCTGTTTACCTCGAATTTTATTATATCTTTTAACTTTTATGGTTCTTTGAAGGCGTGAGAGAGATTTTTATTATTTGATTTTTTATGATTTCTTCGGACAATTATAAATTCTTTTAAAGTTTATTGAAAAAAAATATTCTTTTATAAATGGCAAAAGTTTCATAATTGTTTTCATTGAAATAAGAATCAAAAAAGGGGAAAAAAGTAGGTTAAAAGTGCAATTTTTTTAAAACTTTTTTTCTTTAATAGCATTTTATTGTGGCTAAAAATACTTTTGTAATGTTCCAAATTTAGATTTTTTACCAATTTTTGGAAATGAAATTAAGATAAAAAACTTGTATTATTAATAAACAAACTTTAATAAAGAAGATTTTTGGTCGTGGCATTTTAATGAGTGGGAATACTACAGTTACAGTACCCCATTTCTCATTAGTAAATAAACTTTAACTTAAAATCTTTAAATTATAGTTCCTTTTTTATGATAAAAGACTTTTAGAATAGTATTTTATCATTTTGAGTCAAAATATTTCTTTTTCTTTTTATTATTATAAATAAATAATTTTATTGAACTTTTGATTAGACCATTAAAATATTTTTGCCATGGGAATATTTGCCATTTTTGGGGTCATGCTTTTTTCGGTTTTTTCAAGTCTCAAAAATTCAAACTTTTTTGTTTAGAAAAAAGTTTTTTGTGGTTGTTTATTTATTTTTTCTCTTAAATATAATTTCTTCGTTTAACAATAATTAGGTTTTGTTTTTTAAGCTTTTCATGATTTTCTTGGAAGCCAATTAAACGGAAGCCATCAAATTTCAACTTTTTTAAAAAATTTTCAGTTTTACATGTAGGGTTCTTTGATCATGTCAAAATTTTGTGTTTAAGTTTTTTAAGTAAGTGCATTTTTATAGATATATGCAAATGTGTCAGACCTGTCAAAAGATACATAGAAATTTCGTTAAAAAGTTTAAAAAAGTGGTTTTTTAATTTAAAGAAATATGCTTCTATTTTAAACAGTTTTTAGACAACATAAAAAAATGTTTGACACTTTTCCCATTTTTGACAGTAACAAATTTGCTAAAGGTTAACATTTTCTTGTTACTCTCTTTTTAAAAAACTTCTTCTTTTTTTTAAAACGCCTTCTGCGAAACATGTTTCATCATCAGGCATTTTTGTGTAAAGCTCAAGAGAGAATTTACATAAGCTTCTTTTCTTCCTCGTTGCTTTTCTTCTCCAGATTCTTAGAATTGTCATTTTTTATAAAGCGCCTTTTCTTCCAAATCGTACCTAATTTCCCTAGACTTCTTTCATTTATTTTTCTGCTAAAACTTCTTTTTATTAAAAAAAACAGTGACATATTTGCCGCCAAAAAAAAGTGTTTTACGTCATTCAAATAACTTCTTTTTTTGCTGAATTTATTTGTTTTGTACCCAATAGAATAATAATTGCTTCAGAATCTTAAGTATCTTCCGAATGCCCTCTTTTCTTAATATTACTTTTTCAACTGTAGTAGTAAAAATGCTAAAGTATCAAAAAGAACAAAGTCTAATTTATTCCATTAAAAAATTAAAAAAATAAAAGTTGATTGAAATGTGTCAATTTTCTTTGTATTACTATTATTTGAATTATATTTAAATTAGTAATGCAAAAAAAATTCTTTAAACCCTTATAAAAAATGACACATTTTAAATAGAATTTAACCTTTCAAAAAACAATACCATACAAAATTTGTTTTTTATAAAGTAAACAATTTTTTTTGCTAAAATGGATAAAATTTATATTTTATAGTTTCTTAGATTAGGAAGTAAAAAAGTAATTCTTTTATGGCTTTTAAAAAATGCCAAAATGGTCTTTGAAACATTTTTTAAATAAAGTTAATAAAGTCGCGATCTTTGGAATTTCTGTTTGTTTTTGGATATAAAAATTCTGTGGAAAAAAGTGAGAACCCAAAATACAAATAAACTTTAATGAACTTTCATTTGAAAAAAGAGAGAGAGATTCAAGTTATCAGAATTGGGAGTTGAAAAACAAATAGTTATTGCTTTTTTACTTTTTTGTATAGTTTTATACTATAATATTTATAGTTGTTTGTGGGAGGGGCTGTTTGTTTGATCCAAAATAAGATATATCTTTTTGTATTCTTTATAAATTCAACTATGATTAATATTTTTGAATATTCGGCATTCTGTGAAACTCAAATGTTTTTGAGCTATCCTTTACGTTAATTGTCATTATTCAAGGATTTTATATTTGTTAAATTAATTAAAAAATTGTGATTCATTTTCCGAAAAAAAACTAATGTTTTGAATAATTCTTTGAAAAAAAGATTTTGTACCAAGTATGTACCAGCACAAATAATCTTACTAAACTTTCAATTATCACATTAATTGGATGTGTACCTTATTTCTTTTATTTCCCTTTTTTGCAAAATTTAATTACCCAAATTTAAAAAAAATACCGCCTTTATTTTGGCTTTTGTGTAGCACTAAATTCTTGGAAGTATTTTTCTTCTTTAAAATTAAGACAATAATGAGAATGTTTGCATAAAATAAAAAAAAATATAAACACATATGTTTGAGCGACGACAAAAAAAGAATAATTAATGTATTACGTTTTTTGAACAATAAAAAATGTTTATAGTTTTACTTTGTTCGCCGATGACATATTTATTTACTTGTTTAAAAAGTGCAGTTTAAACTTTTAAATTTTGCAGGGAAATTTTCCCCATGGGAGTCATGCAAGTTGATACTTAAAATTCTTTTTGATGTAATAGAATTGAACTTTAAATTTGTTTTTCATTTTGAGATAAAAGGACCCGGTTTGTATTTAAAAATGGTTTTGTACTTATTTTGTAGTTTCATTTGGAAACCCATAATCTCGGAGAGTTTTTAATCTTGTTAGTCACATGTGTTTGTGCTTTTTAAACCTCACATGTTTAGTTTCACAGATTAGTAACTAAAAAATTTTGTGGTGTCTCGAACAGAAAAATTTGTTAATAATTTAGTTTTTCAAGAACAAATTCAATAAAGCTAAACAACATTATTTTGTTTTTTCTTAATTTAAATTTTGCAAAACTTCCAAAAAAAGTTCAAAATTAAGTTAAAGTTCCATTTTTAAAAGCACTTAAAAATCTTTTTTAAATTCAAATTTTATTAGAAATTATTAGTCAAAGTTTCAAAGCTTAATAAAATTTTCTTCACAATTTCACTTTTCTCGTTATTTGTTTCTATTTTTAAATAAAATAATATTTTTTGTTGCTGTTTTAAAATAAAAATATTACCATAAATAAGGATTATATAAAATTTTTTTGGTCAAAGAATACTTTTTTCATTATGTCTCTTTGCCTTTTGGGATTTGTTTTCTTTTACTTCAAAGGAATACAAAAAAAAAAAACAAAGTCAAACGTCGTAGTTCAACTCGAAGTCACTTTGACTGAAGATTGGGGATATAAATGTTTATTAGTGCCGTGCCGGATTAATGTTTTTGTTGTCCAAAAAAGATAAAACAACAAAACAATGATCCCTATTTTTATATATTTAAGGTCACCCAAAATACACATATTTTCTAAAATAAGTCTTTTTTTTTTAATCTTTTTCAATTTATTTTTTTTATGTCATTCGTTTTTTTAATAAAAGAGATTACAGTAATCGAAGAACGAAAGCATGACATATATTTTTTTATTATTACATTTTTTTGTTTTGATGCGTAAAAAATGAAAGTAATATATATTTATGTATAAATATAAAAGTCTTCTCAAATATCTCTTTCTCACATTTTTTTAAACATCCATTTTATCTCTCATTTCCTTATTTTTTTGGGTCGGTCGGTTTTGGTTGTTGTCGAATGCTGTGTTTTTTTTACTTTAATCAAACTTTGTTTTACAAAAAAAGTTTGCCCGTTGGGAAAAATAGTATGTTTAATAAATTTGATAAAAGGACAAAACATTTTATTGTTTTACTCGTTTAAAAATGTTTTTATTTTATTGACTATCTGAGTCTTTCAACGAATGTTGAAAAAAAAACTAACAAAAAGTGATTTGTTTTGTTTCAAACAAATCACTTTTTGTTAGTTTTTGAAACACAGAATCCTGCTTCAATAAAATGCCTGATTTTCAGGTTTAGTCATAAAAAAATTTTATTTCAGGCAGAAATTTTCACAACGAAAACATCAGCAGTTTTTTTTTGTTATTTCGTTTTTTTGCAAACAAAAACATTTGTTTTTAAAAAAAAGAGTATTGTGTGCTTTGTTCATTTAAATAAAATTATCCATTTTAACACAATTATCTTTTTTTCATTTTGGATAAAATTTTACCTTAAAACTCTTGTCTTTGTACTCTTTTAAAAATTAATCGAATTTATCTTCTTTTTTTATAAAAGATTGTTTTATTCTAATTAGGCTCAAAAATATGTAGCTCCATTGTATAAAAAATCCAAAGTATAAAATAATTTTTTTTGGCATTTAACGTCAGATTTTTAAAACTTTTTGCACTTTTTTGAATGCCTTTTATCCACCAACATCATATAGGCTGCCCTTTTTTTCCATCATCATTTTAAATCCTATATGAACTTTCTTAGAAATGTTTTGAACTCTGTTTTGGTGTTCGTGAAAAAAAATATGTGATAAATGCCGTTTTTAATTTTTTGCAAAATACAATTTTTCGTTAAATTCTAAAAATAAAATGTTGTTCTTTGTCGAACATTTTCTCGTTGAAAATAAATAAAAATAATTTTAACACATTAAAAACCGACATATTTTTGTTTTTGCAACAGTTATTTTTAAAAGGCGGAACTTTTTATCTTTTTTTGGCACATTTTCTTTCAAAATTCGCTTGAAAATACGGTATTTGGCAGAGCGCGTGTAAACACGTGTTTTTTAATTGCCATGGGAGCTTTTCTTTCCCTTTCTCTTTCTCATTTTATGAGTAATGTTGTTGCGCGCTTATGTATCGTATCTTTTTTCTTTAAAAGCTTCATATTACTTTTTCTTATTTAATAACTTTTAATCTTTTATTTTTTTGATTTTTAAAGAGGCTTCAAAAGAAAGGTTTTATAGTATTAAAATGCTATAGATTTTTTAATAACATTCAAAAAACCGAAAAATTGGGGAATCCTTTTTTGCAAAAAAATCCAGTAGAATACACAAAAAAATTCATTTACTGTTTTTAATTTAAATTTTATCAACAAACAACTTTTTTCTAAAAGGGCAAAAAAATACTCTAAATCAATGGAGAAAAAAAAACAATTGTTAAATTTTCTTTGTTTATTTTTGGACCCTTTTTTTCGTTGGGGTGGAGGATTGTGCCAAAAAAAGGAAGAGAAGTGCATTTGACGTAAAAGTAAAAAATAAATAAGATGCCCCATTTATTAGCATTACAATGAAGAACCAAAAAAAGACATATCACAAAAAAACGTTTTTTTTTTGTTATTATTGAAAAATAAGAGAAGAAGAAATGTAATTGTTTTAAGTTTTTATTAGCATCAATTTTTTGTTTTTCATCTTTTAACTGTTTTCACCCATGATCTTTAGATTTGAGGAAAATAAAAAAATGTCCTGAAAAAAAAAGAAGAAAGGAGGAAACAAAGGTTTCCGGAAGGCAGAAGAAAAAAAAAATGTTTTGATATGTTTCACTTTTTCTTTCTTTTTTTTTGCTACAAAGTTTCAGATTTTACACACTTTCAAAAATGGGGCAGCAATCCGTTAACAAATTTTCCCTCCTTTTTAGAAAAAAAAAGTTGGCACATTTTTTTTAAATATGACGCATATATTTATTTTATATTATATTTAGAGGGTGAAAATCTTCTCAAAAATCTCCTTTTTAACAGCTGGATTTTTTCCCACGATTTTTTTCTATGCCTTTAAGGTTTTTTTTGGGAGCGTAAAAAAATGGAAGCATTTTTAGAATCGCACTTTGTAGTAAAAAAACGTCAAGTCTACTTTTTTTAAGAGAAATTCTGAATTTTTGAGTCAAAATAATTTTTTTTAGATTATTTGGAGAAAATTTTTAAGTTATATTTTGTTAATGTCTTTTAATGGCATTTTTAACATTTTTTGGCGTTCCTCGTCTTTTTAAAAAAGACGTTCAAAAAAATGTTTTTTTGCGCGTCACATTTTTTCTCTTCTTTTCTTAATTGGCTTAACTCTTTTCTATCAAATATATATTTATTTCCCTCCCCAGCAAAAAATAACGCTTTTCAGTAATTTTTTTGGAGTCAATTTTTATAATGTTTAAAAAGCAGAACCCTGAAACCAAGTCAAAAACTGCCATCATTTCATTTTTTCTCTTTGAAAAATTTATAGAATTTTTTTGAGAATTTGTAATTTCCTTTTAATCTCTTTTTTTTACAAACTACAAATTTTATGTTATTTTTTCATGCGAATTCTTTGAAAATCTGGCAAAAATAACAGAGATTTTTAAAACAATGTTTTTGAATTTTGTTTTTCATTAAATTAGAATAAATTTATTATTTTAGAAATAAATTTTTTTATCACTGATAAAAAAAACTATGGCGAATGAACTAAATTCAGATTATTTTATTGGAAATGAAACTTCTGCAGAAATTGATGGCTTTCAAACATTAGATATTAAACCACCGCCAGTACCACATTGGTGTTTTGATTTTATAATATTTTATCGTTCATTTGATGATGAACAATCTAAACAAGTTGTATCAGATTTAGAAGATTATTCAAGATTTAGTTTTGCTGTAAATGGAGTTGTTTCAACGCTGCTAGCAATATTTGGTTTAATTGGAAATTTTTTACTTGTTCATCAAATTTATCATACAAGATATTTTTCACGTCGACTTGCGTGCCATTTAGTTATGCTTTGTTGTTGGGATATGGCATTATTGTTTTCATGTCTTTTTACATATGGCATTTCATGCTTGTATTATGGCATAATTCCATTTGTTGGAATTGTTGCATATTTACTTTACTTTTTTCAACCATTTGCAAGCTTTTGTATTACTGGCACAATTTGGCAAGTATTAGCAATTACTGTTGAAAGGTAATTTTAATTAATTTTATTCATTTATTTTTTCGCAACGAAAATTTTCAAACTTTGAACGTTTTTGTCTCACCAAGAAAATATGTGCCTCACAACGAACAAACTTTAATTAAATTTTGCAACGAACATATAAAAATCCTGGTCCTTTTTAATATAAAAAAATTTCGTCACAAAATTGAACTTATAAATTGTATAAAAAACATATTTTTTTAATAAACAAAAAATTTGTAGTGATAAGATTAATTTTTAGAAAAGCGATAAAAATAGTAGTTTTTTAATAGGTCAACCAATAAAAGCTTTTTAAGATGGATTTACGGGATATAAAAAAAAATTAAAGATCACAAATACCATATTCCAAATAATTTAATATTTTAGATATATGGCCGTTTCGCGACCTCTTGAACAACGAACTCGAAATGCGCAATTTTCTGTAAAAATAATTATAACTGGAATTGTTGTGTTTGCGGCATTTTTAAATATGACACCAATGATATTTGAGCACGAGCTAACAGATTGTTATGAAATGATGCCAAATCATGATTATAAAATTCGAACAATGATTATTCCAAAGCCTGTTATATATGTTCAATATTATGCGATTTGTAAGTGCCGTAAAATTTGTTACAATAATATTTGTAACGTTTTTAGTGGTGCATTTGGTTCCGGATATTATATTTCGTGCCCCAACGCCAATTATACTAATAGCAATTTTAACAGTTCGAACCCTTCAAATTTGTTCAAATCGAACAATTGGAATGCAAACAATTCATGCACGTCGAAATGTACCATATATGCTTACTGTAAGTTTTAATCGTGCTAAGAGAAAAACTTTTTTTTTCTGTGGTAATCTAATTTGTTGTTTAAAATTTTAATACACAATTACTTTCAATTTTAATAATTTAAAATTTTTTTTCAGATTTTAAATATCAAATTTATTTTGTGTAATACTTTATACATGTTTAATACAATTTTAATGGAAGTTCTTGGATATGGTGGAAAAGTTTCGTAAGTTTTTTTCTTCCTTCGTTCTTTTTCTCATTTAATAAGTTTAAAAGAAACAAAAAAAGTGCCTTCATTTTTAAAGAAAAAACAAAGACGGGGAAACAATGTAAAAAAATAATTTTTTCGCATTTTTGATCCCAAACAAAAGAGATGAAATGATGATTCACGTGTTTTGGTCGATTTTATGGGAGATTGAAGAAAATTGGCTATGGTTTTTCCCTTCTTAATCTTTTCCAAGAAAAAGAAGAAACTATAACAAAAGTTAAATTTTTTTTAAATATGCAAGAGCTGATAAATATAATGGTATTATAGTTTAACAAAAGGGAAAAACTATGGCTTTTGGAAAAAAAAATGAGAACCCTTCAAAGAACATTCGAAAGATTAAGAGTAAAAATGCCACTGAAAAAAATATGAAGCAAAACACGTTATGAAATCTGTCTATCTCTCATTATCCTTAGGGAGCAGCTTTATAAAATTGGCTTTATTTAACCTTAAAAATATAATTTTTCAGAAGTACACAAACAGAACTTGAAATAAAGCAATATCTGCAATCTTTGTATTTAACAGATTTTTCAAATATGCTTTTGGCAATTCATAGTGCAACAAATTGGTTAATCTTTTATCATTGGCCATCATTAACAAAAACGAAAAAATATTCAAATTTGACCCTAACATCTCATAATAATTCAAAGACACAAATTATCGATCCAGAATCTGCAGAACTTTTACTTTCAAGATTTTCTGCAAATAAACGACGAATTTGTACTGAAATGTTATCTACTGTAAGCATACACACAATAAATTATAAAAACATAATGTTTAAATTATCTTTATTTAGTTATGCATGGATGCTCCGCATATTGCTTCATTGTGCGTGGGAATGGATTATTCGCAGTGTAAAACAAAGGAACATTTTGCGCAACATATTAAAATTCAAAAACATGGCGCACAATTGGCAGATATTATTGGTTCGTTTAGAAAAAAATGCTAATTATGTTTAAGCATAAAATTAAAATTTTTCAGAAGGAGTATTACTAAGTTTAACAAATAAAAATTCTTCAACTGGTGAAATTCGAGAACATTGCCGAAGTATCGGATATCAGCATTATGAAATTAATTTGCATTGCAGTGCACAAAATTTTAAGCTTGTTCGAGATGTCCTTGTTTTAGCAATTACACAATCAAATTATCCAAAGTAAGTTTCCAGAACATTCAAAAATTATAAAAACAACATGTAAAATTTTTTAGATGGCACGGAAGTAAAGTATATCAAAGTGGAACAGCAAATTTACAAAAAACTTTTATTAAAGTTTTTAATTTTGCACTTCGAGAAATGAAGAGTGGGGCATTATGTGCCGTAGTTGATGCATCACATCCTGTAAGGTTTTACACACATATATGTCGTATTGGATTAACATCCAACACAACATACATATAGCCCTAAGCCCTTGATTGAATCTTTATTTTTTAGCATCTCCGACAAAAATCTGTTGATCGAACTTCTTCATCAAAAATTTACGATAAAGTAAATACCGTAACCCTACCAAAAAAGCCAGGGATTTTACGAACTTGTGAATCCCTTTCTTTTATGTTTCCACGAGCACCAAGTGTTGAACTTCAAACTCCTACAACAACTTCCACCTCACCACCCGGTTCACGAGATAGCCGAAGTATGCCACATTCAACTGGAAAATCTCATTCTTTAGATACTGAAGATCGAACCTTTACCAATGGTTTCCTCTCTCAACCAAATGCTGTAAGCATTTATGATCTTGATCAATTAAAATTTACTGATTGTTGCAATGGCAAAACTTATGTTATTTAATTAAATTTGTATTTTATTTTGTAAAAATGAATCATATTTTTTTGATATCAAAAAATTGATATTTTTTACGGGTACTTTTTAAAATTGTAGAATAAAGATTTGCATAAATTTCCGAAATTAAACGATGAATTTAAAAAACACTTGAAAGAAAAAAAACAATCAGAAAAAGTATTTCGAAAAAGTTTGTAAATTTTATAAAAACTGTAATTTCCCCATAGAAAAATTCTTGACACGAAAAAATAGTGGCGCACAAACTTACTTTAAAAAAGCTGCCGAAGCTTTAAAATAAAATTAAATTCACGAAAAAACAGTTAATTTTATTCTTTTAATAATGTCTAAAGGTAAGTATTATGTCATTTTTTACAATAAAACGTATGTACTGTCTTTTGTTTAGGAACTTATGCAAAATTAATCGCAGCAGTTGGTACAAAAACAAAAGAATTAGAAGATTTATCATATGATGCTACTCAAAAAATTATTGATTTATATGATATCGAAGAAGAAGCCCATCAAGTTATTAAAAAGAAATGTAAAGAAATATGTGATGCAAAGTATTATCGTCTGGTAGGGATTTCTTTTTTTATATGGTTAATATTGTATCTATGATTTTGTAGAAAGATGCTCCGGTACAAGTTAATGATTTACCACAAATTGATGTTGGAGAATTTCAACAAAAGCTAAAAGAATCAAGAAATGTAAAGCTTGAAAATAAGAAACGTGATGAAGAATTGAAGAAACAAATTAATGAAAAGAAAAAAAAAATTGCAGAAATGGAAGAAATTATTCGAAGGAAGCTTGACATTATTAATGAAGCCAAACAACAATTTTTGCAGTAATTTTTTTTTATATGTTTTTATCATGACCGTTTTTACTGTTACTATGTTATTTTTTACTAAAAACAAACAATTTTTATCCTACTATTATTATTATTTTTTAACGACAAAATTTAAAATACCACATTACTGTAGTTATTGCACTTAAGGAATACCAAGTTAATAAATAATTCAAATGTTCATTTCTAACACTAATATTTGTTTGACCACCAATTGGACCATGTCGTTGTGAAGATTCAAATGTTGCTTCAAGATAGACGGGTAATGCATCACAATGATTTGCCATTTCTTCAAAATTTTTATAAAACCATACATTTCGTTCAGGAATATTTTCACCAACAAATTGTGGTCTCTAAAATAAAGGAGACAAAGATATAATTGATAAAACAGGTAGCATACGTTTTCACTTTTTCGTATAACAGCTTCAATGACAACTTTTGAAGGTGGTGGTGGAGGGATTGCATGTAATTGAGATTGTGATAGCCATCCACGATTTACCATAACAATATGACTAAATCTTTTTATTAATAGCATAAAATAAAAAGACAAACTTTGTATTCTCAATTTTAAATGGAGTAATAACATGTCCACCATGACTACTTGAATCAGCATCACCTGCAAGTCCAGCTTTCTTTTGCTTATATCCTTTATCAAATCTTCCACGTGGAGCAACAACAAATTCTTTTGATGGCAAAAATTCTCCACGTAATTTAACTTTCTGATATTCATATTTTTCAAGGTTTTGTATACTAAAAAGAAAAAAAAATTGATATTTAACACATCTGTTTATACTTACTCATGAATTGGAAATTCTATTGCTTCTTTCGTTGTTTTTTGTTCCAGCTCTTTAATTAAAGCTAATTTCCATTGTAAACGTTGAAATTGCCAACATCCAAGTGCAAACGCAGTTCCGGGAACAATCTAAAAACAAACTTTTTGAAGAAAATCCTTTGAGAATAATAAAAAAACCCTACCAATAGCAATAACGAACTTGCATCAAATTTCTTCTTTTTATTACTTCTGCCCCCAGAATCTTTTCCAGAATGATCATTTAACTAAAAAGAACTCCATTTTTATGACTGTTTAAAAATAACTTTTTTAACAACAAAACCTTTATAACATTTGGACCATATTTATCTCTATTTGTAACCTTTGAATCATAAATACTACTTTTGCTGCTGTATCTGCAAATTTTTGAACATGTTGGAAGAGTTTTTAAAAGACAACCGTTAACAATTGTATTCATTTTTAAAAGATTCTGTAAAAATATTTTTCAACAATTTTTTATATCAGCAACATTCGTTGCAAGAATTTTTTAAAATTAATGTTTCACTTTTTTAAAATTGTACAGTATTAAAATTTACAATTAATTATTCAGTGATAACATTTTTATTTGTTTTTTAAGATAATAATTTTAATTTTAAAAAAACGTCATTTTAATACTAAACAATTATCATTACTATTTTTTTATATCAAAGAACAATAGAAACCAACGTGAGACTTTTTTGCACAGTTTCTTTTTGTTATTCTTTCAATTCAGAACTTTAAATATTTAATTGTGGGAAAACTAATTGTTAAAATTTTTATATAAAAAACCAAAAGAATAAATTAAACAGAAAAGTCAAAAACACAAAATTATCGTTTTAAAAAAAATTTTAGAATATTTTTTGTTTTTCGAAATTTTTTTTTTGGACTGCTGCTAGCCCGAACACTAGCCGAATTTTTGAGGGTGGTTTTGTGGTGCACATTAAAGTGTATTAACACAGTGCTGGTTTACAAGAAAGCCTTCATATGATTATTTTATAGAGTGTTCAAAGGGTTGGAATTCGTTTTAACCTCGGATCCACCGAGCATTCACTTTTTACGTCTTGGTGCTGACGGCTGGAATTCGTTTTAACCTGGGTTCCACTGAGCACCCAGCCCCACCGCCCCAATGGCTGCTGAGGAATCCAACCCGGGATCTTCCGGGTTTTCAGCACGTCCGAGGGGGAGTCGAACCGGGATCCTTCCGGTCGACATTCCTCAGCACTAACCACTAGGACAAGGAGGCGGCAATTTCAACTATCACTGATAACACTGAAATTAAAATAATTTAAAGGGGCTTTGTTATATTTTTCTTTTTTTTACGAAGTGACATGAACCTGACGATCAGGGTTTTTTGTATTGTTCTTTTGCATGATTTTCAGGTTCATGCCATTTTTGAAAAAACACATTAAAATGAAAAATAAATCAAATTGTCGGCTCCCATTTTATTATTCTTGAAATAAACTAGCATTTAAATTACTACAGACAAAAAAAAATAAATTTTTTTATTTTCGAAAGAAATTTAATGTAATAAAAAAGTAAAAATAATTATTTAAAATTTTGTTGCGTGTTAAAAATATTTTAATGGATATCCCTGTAAATGTTTTTTATTTCATGACGAACGATAAAACTTAAAAATAAGTTTTTTTTCACCCACATAAAATTTTGGGCGGAGCAGTAATTTCATTTGTGTTTTTTTGAATATTCATCGGGTCAATTACTTACTTACTACGATATATAACACACACATATAAAGAAGGGAGGGGAAGTCTTTATAGAAAATGCCATCCGGAGTAAATTTTAGTACGTAAAAAAAGTATAGATAAAAAGGAAGAAGTATATATTTATTTTTGTTTTGAGTAACCAGGTCACGCTTCAAATATTTTGATTCAAACGTCAAAATAAGAAAACATCTTTTATATTTTTATAAAATTTATTTTTTTTAAATGCTAAAAAAATGCCAGCAATGAATTCTTCGTTTTATTTTATTACGATTTTTGCTTTTTTTGGTAAGTTTCGATTTTTGATCAGGTTTTGATAGGTGTTTGTTTTGATTTTTTTAAGAATTCGGTTTTGTTGCTATTACAAAATTGTTTGATATGGCTGTATTTTTCGGCAGTTTTCGAAAATCAATAAAATAAAATTTTTCAAAATATGATATTAAAATAATAACCCGAATTAAGTATTTTTCTTCAAAAGCACAAAAACTAAATTAAAAAATCCTTAAAAATTATGAGATAAATTTTTGAAATGTTTTGAGACAAATTTTTGAAATGTTTAACAGAAAACTGAACATCACGTCATAAAACGGAAACAAATTATTTTTTTAGCAGTTTACACTGCAATTTTTAGTTTAGTTTTTACTAAACAGATTTTTTCAATTTTGTTTATACTATTTTTTAGCTGCTAAAAAGTAATAAACAAAAACGCTATAGTTTTACTAAAAATAAATTTGTTATCAAAAGGAAAATCAAATTTCTTTGGATGTAAATTCTTTATTTTTCAACATCTTTTAAATGCTTAAAATATCTTTTTTGCAGAAGCAAAAGATTATTTTTGAAAAAAACGATTTTTCCGTACAACTTTTTAAAATTTTTTGAATATGTGAATTTTTAGCATTATTTATGTTTGTACAATCATTTCCACTTGATCCTATAAATGATACCACAAATCCAGAAGATACTGTATATTTAATTCCAAGACATGTATGTTTTCAAATTAATTTTATAAATAATTCAAATCCGTAATTTTAGACAAAGCGAAGCATTTATGGCCTTTATCGATATCTTCCAAAAATGGATGAAAATAAAATTAAAAAAGATTATGATGATTCTTTTGAAGGCGGATATGCGCGATATTATTTTACTGAATAATTTTTACATATTTGTATTTGTTTAATTTATTTTTTTAATAAATAAATAATTAAAAATTTGATTTTATACATGACTAAACACATATGCAATAATCAAGTGCAGCTAAAAAGCACTTATGATATGTTTACTTTATTTTTTTATTGCTATTATAAAACAATGATAAAAATACATGTGCTCCAAATTTTTAATAATAGGTAAATTCTGGGGAATAGATACATATACAATATAAAAATCTACAGCTTTTCAAGTTTGCATTTAAGTTCATACTTTGATTTAAGTAATCCCCCATTTGAATCTAATTCAACAGGCCATGCAAGTTTTTCATCAGCAGGAATAAATTTATATTTTTTGATTATCCATGCCAAAGTTACACGAAGTTCATATTCAGCAAATCTCATTCCAAGACAATTTCGTGGACCTGCACCAAATGGCAAAAATGCCATCGGATGTCTTGAATCTGATTCATCAGGCAAAAATCTTTCAGGAATAAATTCTTCAGGATTTTCATAAATTTCTGGATTATGATGAATGGCATAAATTGGAACAGAAAAAACTGAGCCCTTTTCAAATTTAACTCCATTAATTACAGTTTCTTTTTGGCATAAACGATTTAGCCGTGTTGCTGGTGGAAAGATTCTTAAAGTTTCATCAATGACTGCATTCATATAAACAAATTTCGAAACATCATCATATCCAATTTCCTTTTTATCTCCAAATATTTCATTCACTTCATCTCTAACTTTATCTTGAACATCAGGTCTTTGAGAAAGAAGATACGTAACAAAGTGAAGGGTTGTCGCAGTTGTTTCATATCCAGCAGCGAGGAAAATGACAAGTTGTGCAAGAATTTCCATTCTTGTTAGAGTTCGTTTGCTAACTTTTTCAACGGTCTCAGAAATGATATCGGCATCTTCTTTTGTGAATTTTGTATTTTCTTCTTCCATGGCATTTAGTAAAAGTTGAACGGCATCATTGTATTTCTAAAAAAAGTTTATTTACGTGAATGTTAAAATGTATAAAAGAGGCAAGCTCTGCTTGATATTATTTATACATATTGTGTTCTACGGTAAAAAGATAATGTAATTGGTCTTAAACGGGTTCCCCTTGATGCACAAATCACCTAGTATTACTGAATAAATAGGTGTAAGATATCAACTAAATTACAGGCTATTCCGGTTGAAACTCGCGCATCAACCTAACACTTTGAAATATTTGTGCCAGCTATTTTTACTCTGAATTAATTCGAAGTTACTTTAATGTGAATAGATTTAAAAGGATTTAATCTAAAGTAGCATCGTACGACAAAAACTGAAAATTTTTTGTTGAAGATATTTTTACCAGAAACATTCTGGCGCTGCTACAAGTTCTACGGTCTTTACGCATTTTATGGATCTGACAGTTTTAATTAAGAGTAAGAATAGCCTGTTCTAATATTTTAGAGTGTTATGTTGTTATTTGAGACGCACCCGCTATTAAAAATCTTACATCTTTAGCTTCTGGATCATTTAATCGATGTTTCATAACTTCGGATAAAGCTTTAGTGAAAAATTCATCGACATCATGTTGAATAACAGAACGTTTTGTAATTTGTTGATAAATTCGGCAAAAATTCGGAAAAGTTACTGAAAGAACATAACTCTAAAGATTGTTTCAAAAAAATTTTTATTCTTACATAGCATTATAATTGACGGTGACATCAGTTTAATACTGAACAATTTTTTTGACCAAAATAATAAAGGTACATCTTTATCTGCAGATTCAAGACTATTAAAATCTGATGCAAATACACATCTTCCAATAACATTCATTGTAAGCTTTGAAAATATACTGAAATTGTTTTATGTTTCATGAAAGAAATATTTTTTGAAAAAATTTACTCTTTTAATGGAACATCTTTTTCACTTTCAGCAAAAGGTTCCAAAAATTTGCAAAGTTCTTCAGCGCAATGATTCATCGGTGGTAAAAGTTTCTTCATTTTTCCTGATGTAAATGCTGGAGTACATCTAAAGAATATAATTTAAAAAATATTTTTTTTAATGATTTAAATTACCTTTGTCGAATTTTTCTCCATTCGTCTCCTTCTTTAATTGTCAGAAAATTTGCTCGAAGACTTTCTTTTACCATATTATTTCGAGTAAGATCCTAAAAACCATATTTAAGTAATATAGAGGACAGTGAGAATTTGGGAACTCATTTTCTACAATTTCAAATCCTAATTGAGTTGTATTTTTAAAAAACATACAAATCTATCAGGAAATGCATCAAATTCTTTAATTAAAACTTGTTTAATAAAATCCAAATCTATTGTTGAATAATCTGGAGTTCCTTGATAAACAGATCCAAAAGCATTGGTATTAAATTCTTTAAAATATATTTCATCATAATGAATTAAATTTTTAAATAATTGCAAAATATTTCCATAAAAGATATTCCCTTTTGGAGATGGAATACCTTGTTTCTTCCAATAATTGTTTGAACTGTCCAAATATCTAAAATTGCATCATCTTTGATAGATCTTATGTAAAATGAAAAAACTTACAAATAAAGTAATGTAAAAGTTCCAATTAAAATTGTTACAGCTGGTAAAATTGGTAAAAGATGAAACATGAAATATATCCATAGCCCCAATGATAGCAATAATTCTCCAGGTCCAAGTAAATGAAGAAATGCCATTTTTTAAAACTTTTAAGAAACAAGGAAACTATAAATCAAAAAAGACAAGTTTTATTTTTTGAAGGAAAAGATTCTTTTTACAAAAAATGACAAAATCAATGAAAGGTTGAATGTTGCCTACAAATAAACAAACACCTCTGTCTTTAAATAAGTTTTTTCAGAGGTTTTTCAAACACAAAAAATACACACTTTTTTGGGACTAATACGTGCGCGACTCAAAAACTTTATATTAGAACACATTTTTGTTCCAAATTTAACCCACTCTTTAATTATCTAATCATGTGATAGATTTTTATCTTATCAACAAATGATGAATCATTCATATAAAGTGGATATGTGATAACCAAAAATGGTATTTATATATATTTCCATTTAAACTTGATATAAGCATTGCACAATCTTGTGTCTTTATTTTTCATTAATTTAAGCTTAAAATTTTTCAGAAAGAAAAAAACAAAAGTGATGTTTAACTCTAGGAAAAATGTTCAAAGAACGCTCTATTTTTTTCTGAATTTGCACTTTTATTACAAAAAAAGTAAGTGCAGTTTTGTCACAAAATTCGACATAGAATTTTTGTGCTGAAAGTGAGTCTCAAAAAGAAAAATCGAAATTATGTTAATAGTGACAGGTTTTCGATTACATTTGATTGCAACGATTGGATTTCTGCGAAATCAAAATTTCAATCCAGCGCCAACAATTTCATAAAGTCTGAAAAACAGAATTTGAAATTTCGATATTTCAATTTCGAACTGAAAAAAATGTTTCGGAATTTCGATGGATGGTTGCTTGTACAAAAAGGGCAAGCAGAAATCGGTTTCAAAAGATGTATTTTATAACAATGATAATGGTTGTAGATATTTCAACCTTGTCATCTAAAAAATAAGATTAATATCATATACTTCGTTATTAATAAATTACAAACATTTTCTTTACATCAAAATACTGTCAATGGTTTTTAAAAAATGGTTTGATCTCGGACTTTACAGAGTTTGGTATTCAAAATCCTAAGAATCTGGAAAAGCCAAAAAAACCTCAAAACATTTATTTTCTGTCAGAAGGATGTCTTGGGGACCACAACAGATAATATTAATCTTTTAAATACGGAAAATTGGGATTTTAAAGTAAAACATGGATTTTTCACATCGACCGAAAGTACTCTGGCTTCAGATTCCTCCAAGAATGGAATCTCAACACGAAAATATTTTTTTAAACAAAAACAAAGTTGATCATTAAATTCGTCATACTTGAAAACCTATAAATACGAGGAATGGGGTTTTCAAAGGGAGAAATGGATTTTTACGCATTTTTTCAAGTATACGACATCAGAATCCTATATAGAAAAAATTGCTTCAGATGCCTAAAATAGTCAAAAAAGGTGTTTACGTTACTTAAATAGATATTTTGAACAATTCTAATGACAAAAAAAATATAAAATTTTTTTTCGATTTTTTTCACCAAAACTCACGACCCCCGGGTCATGAGTTTTTTACAAACTTCAGAATCCTCGTGAATCCCAAGAAGAGGAAACGGGCACGAATCCTATGGGGTGTATCCATCCCTATACTAGACCTATCGATTCCACACATGACCTAAGAAATACCGGCGGGACATGCTAATCGGTTGCCTTGTAAGCATTTTACTGATAAGATTTGATCTCTTTAGAAATTCTTAACATTCCAATTATAAGTTCAAGTCAATGACCGTTTGAAAATCACTATTTCGGGGACAAGATAAGATATATTTTTTATTTATTAAGGCATTAACTGTACAAATATAAAACTGAAACATTGTTTAAAAAAATATAAAATTTAAGTGAAAAGAAGAAGAAAAAAAACACCGGCATTTAAAATGAAAAATGACTAAATTTTTGTAAAAATAATAATTATAATATTTTTTGAGACAAATGTATATAAGTGTGTAATTAATTGAGTAACTAAGTGAATTAAAAAATAGGGAATCAGATTAAAGGAGGCGGATGTTTTGATACAGTTTCGTAATCTTGGAATTTCGTGATTTTCAGGCAAAATGAGAGTCTTGAAACGAAAATGAACCTTTTTTAAACTGTCTTATCAAATAAAGATGCGTTTTCGTTTCAAGACCCTCAGTTTGCCTTTAAATCACGAAATTCCAAGATTACGAAACTGTATCAAATCATCCGCCTCCTTTAATAAAAAAAACAAGTTTTAAAAAGCATAAATCTCTCTCATTTTTTAGTCAACACATTTTAGGGTTCTAATGGCAAAATTAAAATCAGATACACAAAATTAGCTTTGAGCAAAAAATAAAATATATAGCTTTATTAAGTCTTTCATCCAAGATGTCCTTCAATATTTGGTGGTGGAAGATATGGTAAATCTTTTGCATGAATATTTTCTTCTAGTTGTGGCCTATATTCTCCGTGATTCTTTCGTTGATCACGAACTTTTCGAATAATTAAAAATATTATTATTGCAATCATTATTACACCAACCTAAAAGAAAACATATGGGATTTTGGTGCCATTAAAGTAAAGGTAAAACTTACAATACTTCCAATAACAATTCCAGCAATTGCTCCACCACTTAATCCATTTCGTCCATCTGTTGGTGGAGATGTTGAATTGCTGCTACTCATATTTGATAACTTTAATAAACTTGGGACTCGGGATGTCGGTAATGGATTAACTTCTCCACTTCCAGGACCACCAGATTGTGAGGCCATAAAAAATGAACGAAATTGTATTGGATCGTTTTCAAGTGGACAAACACAATAATATGGACTATCGTCAGATGGTGTTCGGCATCCAGGTAATACAAGGGCAGTAGTATTTGCTAAAAAACAAAAACTATTTAAAAATGATGTCCCCTGGATAAGCTATATCCAAAAAAACCAAAGTTTTGAAAAAAGTTCAAAAAGCTAATATAATTAAAAATTGATCTTGTTCAAAAAAATTTTTATAAATGTCAAAGTTAATTTATAAAACTATAATCGATAACAAATTTAATCAAGTACTGACAAGAATCTCGAGATTTAAAAATTAATGATTGAAGTAACAATAAAAAAAGTGAGAAAACAATTAAGAGAGATTTCTCTGCAGAGAGAAAAAGAGACAAAAATCAAAAAAAAATCTATTGGTACCTTTGATTGCGCGTGACGAAGGTTAGTTAAAAACCGGTTAAAAATAATATACGAGAAAAAAGAATTGAATAACAATCAAAAAAAGATGAAAGAAAAAAAAGGTAAAAACGCATATTTATTTGGAAACGAAAATTGAGTCCCTTTTTTAAATTTTTGGTCAGAAAAAAAAGCAAGCCAGAAACCAGCTGTAAAAATGGGGGTATCATTTTTTTGTTCATTTTTTTAAAAAAGTGTATTAAATTGGTTTTAAAAGAGTCGAAGAATAGACATTTTGATCTTTGATAACAATGAATTTTTTTTTAAAATTATCTGAAAAAATAGGGACTAATTTTTCTAAAAATAAAGAATTCAAATTTGACAGTTAATTTTCTCACACTTGAAAACCATTTTAGAATAGTAAATCCCACATTTAAACTTGCAAATGTAAAAATTTTAAAGTAAAAAGTGAAATAAAAATATTCATCAAAATCCGAAGTGCTCAAAATTTACTCACAGAAAAAACCAAAAATTTTCTGCAAAAATGAAAACCCTTTTTTTACCAATAAAATTTTTTTTGTAATAAAAAGGTATCCGGAAATGAGAGAGAGAGATTGTTTTACATAAAACAAATAAAAAATTGCACCCAAAAAACTTATTCTTTAACAAAAAAAACCAAAGAATATCTGTTTTTCAAATTTTACTTTTAAACGATAATTTGCAAAAAAAAGTAAACCAAAAAACTTTACACAAAAAACCAGAAAAGAAAAAAAAATCAAGTGGATTCGACAAATTTCATCATTCAAAAAGTGTTTATATCCTTTCAATAATTTCTAGCCTTATCTTTGAGAAAAAAAACAGTAAAGAGAAAAACTCAAAAACCATTTCTTATTTACATTTTTTGTTATCGTTCAACAAAAAAGTGTTAAAATGAGAGAGATATTTATTTGTATGTATGGTTTCTTACCCACAAGACATGCAACTCGACGAAAGCAATGTACTAAAGTACATAGCGGAACTTCACCGCATCGAACCAAAGATGATGGAAGTAAATCTGGTTCATCTCCGCAATCAGGCATCTTTTAACATCCCATAAAACACTCAAAAATACAAAATAAATAAAACTCAATAATGATCACTTTAAACAATTATAATTATTATGGCTGCTTTACACAAAAAGTAGTTTTAAAACAAATTCCGGAATCTTTTTTTTCTTCGAGAAACAATTGTTATTTTTTTGAAACAATTAAAAATAAGGGATATATAAAAATGCAGCACCCCCCAAATGAGTCAAATCAAAGAAACATAAATTTTTTTTGTTGTGTTTCGATCGGGAAAAAAGGGAGAAAGAGAGGCTCCACCACTTTTGGATAACATACAAAAATAAATCGGGAAAGCATAAAAGTAAACGCCTTTTTTAGAAGAAAAGAAAGAAAAAAGAAGAAACTATTTTTAAAGTGCAGTTTTGACTAAATAATTTTTGAGTAAATTTTGTATAATATTTTTTATTATAAAAACGCTTTTGAGTGGTATTTTGAGATACAACATAAACTTTTTACTTTTTTGTTAAACATTTTTGTGATATTTTAATGCGAATTGTAATTTTTTAAATCGTTTTAAAAATTGCAGTTTTGATTAAAAATCGGATAAAAAAAAGTAGCAAAAATCTTCAATACGTAAATCTATTGTTTTCTTCTATGTTTGCTTTTATTACTCAACTTTTACATGTCTTTTTCAATAGTTTTTTTACCTTTTTTAAAACTAAAATCTTTTTTTTAAATGGGAATAAAAGAAAATGGGTGATTTCATTGAGTGCTTTTCACGCAACCACTTCATTTTTTTGTTCAACCAAAATTCGAATAACCTAACTTTTTTTATTTTTCAAAGCATTAAAAAAAAGAAAAGACTAAGTAAAGTTCAATCAAATACAATACGTTTCTATTTCTTTTAAGCTTTTGCATTAAAAATCATACAAATGTAAACATTTGAATCAAAAAAAAATTGACAATACGTTTCAGGAAAACTACGACGAAATTTGATGATAGAGATATATCCTTTTAAAAAAATGTAAATTGTATATTTGATGATACTAATTAGAGGATTTCAAATGTGTAAAAGAAAATGTTTGAACTATTTTTGAAAGAGAAAGAACGCAAAATATGTTATTAAAATTTTGCAAAAATTTGACTATGAGCGTAAAAGATTAGAAAAACGGAACAAAAACAAAAATATAAGCTTTAAAAAGTCAAAACAAAAACAAAGATATTGTTTTTGGATTAAATTTATTCTAGACAAAAAAGGTAAAACAAACAACAAAATTGGAAAGCTTGTAACCGATGCCACAGACAAAACAATTTTTAGACAAAAAAGCTAAAATCAATATTTAATACTTTTTTTACACTAAAATTGTTGCAGTATTTTCAAATATATTAAAATAAAAAAAGCCTTTCAGACAAATAAAAAAACCAAAATTTTCACCGGCGATAAAAAACTATAATGCGTTTTTAGCACCAAAAAAACATTTTTTTCCGATTAAAAAAATGGAGACAATTGAATGCTCAAAAAAATAATAATAATAAAAAGACCTATTTTAAAGTCAATTTTAGAAATAAAAATCCTTCTAAAAGCTTTTTTTTTATGAAAAAGATTCTTGTTTAAAACCATTTTTTCTTTTACAAAGGAAGCTCATTACATTGTTATTATTTATCGCTCATTTTTTATTAATCTCCTTCTAAAATGTAAATCCTATTTTAAAAAATATAAAAGTGAAATATAAAACCTTTTCTTTATTCCATGAAAAACATAGAGAGGGGATAAAAATGAATGTAACAATAAAAAAAGAAAACAAATTTGATATCAAAGGAAAAAGTAAATATAGGCTAAAAAAATGCAAATCAAAAAAAAAAATTTAGGGATCAAAAATTCTGTGGAAAAAAAAATTTTCCAAAAGGCAATGGCTGCTACCTTAAAACAAAACAATATTGTTTTTGGAAGGAAAAGTGACAGGAAAAAAACAGCAGACGTCGTTTTAAAATTCTTTTTTGTACGAAAAAAAACAATTCAAAAAAGTGGCAAAGATTTTTCTTTGATAAAAAGAAAAAAAGGGTGGAAAAAACCATCAATAAGAAAAAATTATTGTTGAGTCATTGCTGCTCTTTTTCTTCCACCTCCACCTTTAAAGTTTAAATGTTTTGAGAAAATAAACAAAATGTGTGAAACATTTTATTTATTTTTTATATACACATTTTACTAAAGGATTATCAGTTTTGGTGACACGATTCTACGACAAAAAAATACTGATCAAAAACAAGAAAAGTATAAAAAATTGTGTTCAGCAACAAAGAAAAAGCTTCTTTTTCTTGGCTCATTTCAAAGGGGAAATCAAGCGTATAGTTTTCTTGTCTTACCTTCTTTCTTTTGCAAGCCAAGAAAGAAAGTGTAATGTAAAAAGGTGTGGTTGTGTTTCCAAGGAATTTTATTTGCTTTGTACAAATGAGATGCAACTGGACTCCTCTCTTTCTTTTTCTCTCATTTCCCAAGCTCGCCATCAATATTATTCTTGAAAAAGTACGTAAAGAAATGAATAAATATTCAACTGTATAAAACTCAACAATATTTATTATACCACAACGAAAGAATTGCAACAAGGCATATAAAAAAGACCAAAAACTTCAATATTATTAATAACCAAAGAAAATCAATTCCTTATCACGCTGTCGAAGATTTTTTTTTAACTTCTTCATTGGCTTCAGCATTAAATGCATCAAGGGCTGCATCAACTGTTGTTCAAATCTTAATTTTTGAGTAATCGGATCATTCAATTCGGTATACGCATTTGCAATTTCTTTTGTAACAGCAAATAATTCAAAGCGTTCCGTGAGGCCAGGAATTGAACGATGCCATTTTGCTAAAGGTGACATAATTTGCGGATGACCAACAAGATATGTAGGATTGATAAATGTTGATTCAAGGAAATCACCAACAAGTTTATCAAGAAGACGAGCAGTTGTACGAGGTTCTAGACAATCACAATTTTCGACATAGAAACCTAAAATTTCTAAAAAAAGATTACGGTATAAGCAAACAAAATATACGACAGACAACATATATATGCTTTAGATGGAATTTCCGGTGGGGGAGTCTGGTTTACTCGAAGGGGATATTATTCTGATGATCAAATGGCAACCGTTCGACAAGGAATTTATTCATTACTTGAAAAAATTCGTCCAAATGCTGTTGCAATTGTTGATGCCTTTGATTTTAGTGATCGAGAATTGCAATCAGTTTTAGGTCGAAGAGATGGAAATGTTTATGAAAACCTTTTAAAATGGGCTCAACAAAATCCAATGAATCGTTCAGAAATTTCAACAGCTTATATAAAGCATTTAAAATCAATGATGACAGAAGGAAAAAGTAAACTGTAAATTTATAATATAAATTTTTGTCTTTTAAAAAAATAAAATTATTTTCGATTTTCAAGTTGAATGTTTGAAATATCAGTAATACGATTTTTTTTAAACTCTTTGAATTTGATTGCAGAATTTTTCACAAACTTCAAACGTGTAAAATTTTTATTAGCCAGTATTTTTAGATCTGAGCAAAAAAAACACATAATTCATACAAAAAATTCAATAAAAAAACATACAAATTATTCATACTGTTGCAATAAAGAATCAAGTTGTTCAGGAGCATGTTTTCGTAAAAATTCTACACATTCATCATAACCAATATCAGTAAATCTGTTAGCTCGTTCATTTGAATAATTTATAATATCTTCTGCAGCAATTGCCTTGCAAATTAATTCACGCTTGTAATCATTGACCAATTCAGAATCATAATCTTGTGCTTCTTGTCTTGCTTGTACAAGTTTCATAAAAGCATTATTCTTTTGAACCCATATATGTCTTCCATCAATTAAATCATTTTTTCGTTCTAAAATATCCATTCTTTTATTGTGGTAACCTTTTAATAACATTCTTACCAATTGATAATTTATTCAAAAGTGCTTCAGTCATACAATTTTTAAATTTTTCAAAAGATGAATACCGTATTCCTTTTTTGAGAGTTGACCGAACTTCCGAGAAAAGAGAAGCAGCAATTAAACGCCTAAAAAAATACAATTTTAAAATATAGCGAAATTAAAATAATTGTTACCGATAAGCATCATGATAATGTTTTTCAGAATCTTCAGAATTAATTACTGGAGGAATCATTGAATCAAAATCTCCGCTTTGCATGGAAGCTTCAACTTGAGGCCAAATTTCATGACAAAATCCTTCAATTTCTTTTATATTATATTCAACAGTTCGATCAATTGGAGGTTCACCAATTTCTGTTGATATTGAAGTATCTTCTGTAATAGGCGCAGATTTTGGTTCTTCTTCTTTTTCGATCTTTTTCAACAACTTTTGAAACTTTTAGTTGAGATAATTCTTTTGATAAGCCAGGACTCCAATCCAGTAAATTTTTTTCATCTTTAGATGAAAGTGAACCCCTTTCAGAACCACCAGAAATATCAAAAATTGGATCAGCAATATTCGACAAAGAAACCTAAAAATAAAAATTAAACATTTCTCAGAAGAAAAGAAAAACGCACATCTTCCAAAAGGAATTTTTCAAAATTATCTGCAGAAGCTTTGAGGGGCTGTCCAGACCTGACGTCAGCACTTTTATGGGTGGGTGGGGGGTAAGCGAAATCTGATGAAATCTGACGGTGATGGGTGGGTGGGGTGTTTATCAAACCTGACGTCAGCAAAAATCAGTGTTTTGCACTTCAGATTTACTTACTTTTGCATTTTTCAAACTTCTAAATTGCATACACTGAACAAGTTTAAAAAAAAATAAAAGATAATTGTGAAACTAGTTGGCTTTTGATTTTGTTCTGTGTTTTTCAACGAACCCTTTTGCAGCTTCCACAAAAGCTAATGGTGATTAATGCCTTTAAAAATCTTACAATTTAATTGTTTCTTGCATGGACAACTTTTTTTCTCATTTCACGTTTTTGATAAAATTTTTTGAAATCTGATGTTTTTGCTGACGGTATGGGTGGGTGGGGTATATGCCATTTTTTTTTTGATTTCTTTATAAAAAACAAAATGGCAAAAAAGGTCAATAACGACTGTGAATTCCGTTTTTGAAAATATTTAATAAAAACAAAATGCCGACCATTCAAAGTGCGTATTTTTTCTTGAATCACGCTGTATGTTTTTTCTTCAACAAAAAATGACCGTTTTCCTTGCAAGCAAAAATAATGCAAGTTGCGACCAACTTTTGTGAAAAATTTATTTCATGAAAAAAATACGATTCAGATTCTGTTAATTCTTGGAGTTAATTTATTTATTTTATTATTTTTTCTTTTTACTTTCTTTCATGCTACAAGAATCCCTATATTTTTTTGAGACCAAACTTGAGCCTGAAGATGGTCTAGAAGCCCAGATTTTCGAAAAAGTTATAATTTTATGCGCAACCCTAACTTAAACTTAAATTTTAAAATTTTTTGTTTTTATATTATTTTTATACAGGTCTTAAAATACTATAACATAGTAAAAAAAATTTTTTTCTGCATTTTCATTTTTCACTTGCCAGTGTCTATAAAAGTGGGGAATTTTTCACATCCACAATCCCCCATTTGCTCTTACAATCTTTGTGTTCTTTTTTCATAAAAGTTTTATGATTAAAAAAGACCAGATATGAATCAAGAATTAAAACAACTTTCTTTCCAATCATAAAACAGTTAAATTTTATTAGTATTTATTTTAAATAAATTTTTACACATAAATCAATACCCAAAACACTATACATATAAATACAGTAAAAATCAGTTTTGCACATCAAATGGTTTCAATAAATCCGAGCAGCAGACTATAAAATTAGTCGTGTTTTGTTTAATAAATTGTTTAACATTTCTAGATTTGCTTATTTTAAGAACTGCTCCTTCAGCATTTTTAGCAGAATTCTCTAAAAAATATAAAAACATTAAAATTATAAAATGAAGGTAAGACTTACTTTTGTTTAAGCCATTGAAATCTCCGCTTGTACTAAAAATTTAGTTGTTTATATAAATTATATACAAAAATAACAAAAAATATGAACTTACGTTAATGTTGTTGTTGTAGGAGCTATTGGCTTTTTGTCATAAGTATGCTTTTCTTCCTAAAAAAAGACAATAACATAATTAAAAAAATTCAAACAGTGTTTATAAACAAAACTTACATCAACAATTCCCCCAATACAGTAATCTTTTGACATTTCATGAGCATCTGTTGAAGTCTATAAAAAATACAAATAAATAAAAAGTGTAATGATAAAAATCTTTCACTTACAGTAACCTTTGAACCATGAGTTTTTGCAATAATAACCTTTTCATTTGAAGTTGTTGTCGTTGTGGTTTTGATATTTGATGGTTTTGTTGAAGCTGAAGGTAATGGACGAAATGGTTGAGTACTTTTTAATAATTTGACATCAAGTTTTGATCCTTTCCATTCATAACCATGAAAAGTATTAAAACATAATTCTGCTTTTTCTTTTGTTGAAAATTCAAGAATTGCATCATCATCTTTATTCAAAAATCCATTCGAAGCAACAACTCCCCATTCTTCAAACATTTCTTTTAATACAACAAGACAACTGTTAAAATGTTTAACAAGTACTTGAGTCCTAAAAAATATAAAATAATTATATGAGTTTATTTAATTTAAATTACTTACTTAACACGAACGTTTGAATCAATAAGTAAGTTTGGTTCTTCTTCCCAACGTTCCCAATCATATGGATATTCTTGAGCATTCAAATTTTTCTTTGCTGCTCTAAGAAGACTATATACCTGCAAAAAAATGAATGTAAAAAAATATAGAAGATAGAAAAACTTACTCTTGGGTAATTTGGTTCATCAAAGAATCTTCCACCATCAATTGTTCTCATAATATCAATATATTCACGGGGACAACCACCAAAAAGTTGTTTCATTGCAATATCACCACGACAAGATTTTTTGAATTCACCAATTTCATCCATATCTTCTAAATTTCGCCATGGAAGTGCACCTTTTGTAAATTCAATCTAAAAAAAGTATCGTAAGATAAAGTATAAAAACTTCTGCTGGCACTACTACAGTATATCACTGATATATAAGCTATACATTTTGCTACAAAACCCCACTCTCATGGTGCAAAAGTTGCTACTAAAGTATCTCATTACAGCTATAAAACCCCCCGAAGTTACTTGTTGATAAAGCCATGATTCCAAATCATCAAGTCGGCACATTTCACGTTGTGCATGACATGCAACAGGTGCATATTTAACAGTACCACGAAAGACAGCAACTGGTCGAGGCTTTTTAAATGTTCCATCTTCATGTACAAATTTTCTTGCCATTCCAAAATCCAAAACATATACTTTTCGAAGTTCTTTTAATTCTGCTCGACCAATTGTATAATTTGCAGGTTTGACATCACGATGAAGATATCCAATACCTAAAAATAATGGTAGAGATTGTGTGTAAAAAAGTCCTCTGTAAAACTTGAATCCATACCATGAAGATCTTCAAGTGCTTCCAAACATTGAATTCCAATTGATATAGCAGTTCCAACAGTAAATTTCTTTCCAGGTGCAGCAAGTCGAAGATCCTAAAAAGCATTACTGTGGTTAAAAATTCAACAAAACAAAAATAACTCACTTGTAGAGATTTACCACCAAAAGTCATGACAACATAATTAAAACTATCAACTCGACCTTTATCTTCAATTTTACAAAAATGTCTTCCACCAGCTTTTGATAATTCATTTAAAACATTGACTTCCATTTTTAGCAGCTGAATTTGTTCATTTACTCCTGCAACCTTTAAAGCATATGTTCCAGTTTTATCTGAGACTTTGTACACAGCACCAAATGCACCTAGAAAAAAGAGGATAATTAAAAGTGAGAGTTATTGCTTAGGGTTATATATCCGCTTTAGAGCTGATTGTCTTCTTAGATCTTCATGCATATTTGCAGATTCTATGAATCATCCAAAAACTTTTTGTGAAGTTGCAAGAAGACAATAGCTTGCGTTGTAAAGGATATGGT
>CAWUHW010000012.1:576967-618537 GCA_963922195.1 Panagrolaimus sp. PS1159 | reverse complement strand
AAGCAGTGGTATCAACGCAGAGTACTCCGTGATCCATGGATATATATGATGCTGCTAAAATCCTTGTTTCTGAAGACATTTAAATGCTTTTTCAACCATTTACATCATATTTTTTGTATAAATAACCTATATTTGGTAATGGATAATGAAAAATGAAGCAGAAAAGCTTGAAACTATATATCCAAGGATCACGGTGTTTATGTAAAATATGAAAACAACCAAAAATAAAATAACCAATACATTCTGGAGCATTCATAAGTGATATCTAAAATATATAATTATTAAAAGAACGTTTAAAACAAAGAAAAATACCAACCTGACCCAAAAAACCAACCTTGATCATCTGCTACTTCATAACCAAATATGTTCCAAAAACTTCATTTTTACAACCATATACTCATTTCTTTACCTTTACAAGGCTTTTATAATGCTTTATAATCCATTTTAAATAAATACAATGGTATACAACTCTAAAAATCTCCCATCTTCTTTACCATGCTATTATTGGATTTGTTTTTCAGATACTTTTTTAAAAAAAGCTCTCTGCTGTCCGAGTCAGTTTTTTTCGCTGATTATTTATTTATATATAGTAAAGGCATAAAAAATTAATATAAGATCAGGAAAAGTTGTCAAAGATCGTGGATAAAAATTAAAAATTTTCTCTTTTTGCTCGAGAAAAATTTTAGAAAATGTCTCGTATGGAATTTTTCCATTGACCATTTGATTCCAACGTGGGCGCGAAATTTATATTTTTTCAATGATTAAATTTTTAACTTTTTTTTACAAAATATACGCTTTGTACATATTTTTTATGCTTTAAATCGGATATTTGTTTTATTTCACATATATTTATTTAATTTTACATGATATTAATGATATAAAGGTAGATTTTATTCATTTATTTAGCAGTTTTTACAAGTACATTTCGTTATTTTTTTTCTTGTACTGAGTTTACTGTTATATATCACAGAATGCTTTGTCGTGGTGCACGTAAACGTTGAGAATTAGTTTATCGAAGACCATTGGATTAAAAGAAAAGAGATACTCAAGAAAAGCGTGAAAAAGAAAAGCCAAAATCAGTTGCTGAACCAAAGTCTGATAAAAGTTAACCAAAAGATCCATTTACTTTACTAAGGGATATTGATGATGAATATCGATGGGCAGGTGTTGAAGATCCTGTTGTATGTATTACAACCAGTCATAATCCATCAGCAAAGTTAAAGAAATTTGCAAAGGTTCGTTTACTTTCTTTGTTGATGAATGATAATTGTATAATTTTTAGGAAGTTACAATAATAATTCCAAATGCAAAACGTGTTAATCGTGGTAATAATGATGTTAAAGGAATTATGAAAGCATGTAAGCAGAATGGTGTAACTGATGTTATTCTTTTGCATGAAACTCGAGGCCGTCCTGATTCAGTGGTTATTTTACATTTACCTCATGGTCATACTGCATTCTTTACACTTTGTCGCGGAGATTCCGCGATTTATGCTAATTTATATGTTTTATATCATTCTTTGTACTTAAATTGTCTATATAAGCTTTAGTTGTACATTTACTTGATCGTCTTTTATTCGTCATTCTTAATAAACTTTATTCTCTTATTCAACCGTGTCTTATTCGCTCTCTCTTATTCAACTCTTTATTTCTGTTACGTATCGTCGTAACACACTTCATGATGTTGTTATGCTTAATAGTGAAGATGAATTTACAGAATGTCAGATTGAAGGAATTAAAAATCGAATGAAACATTTTGTTAATTATATGAAAGATAATCTTCCTGATGTTTGAGTAAAGCAGCTGGGGCATTATTGGATTTCTCATGTTCCATTAATATCATGTAAAATTAAATAAATATATGTGAAATAAAACAAATATCCGATTTAAAGCATAAAAAATTTGTACAAAGCGTATATTTTGTAAAAAAAAGTTAAAAATTTAATCAATGAAAAAATATAAATTTCGCGCCAAAAAAAGACACACATTTTGCCAAAAGGGACCATAAAAAAAACCGTTCGATTTGATGTGCATGGTCATATAAATTACACTTTTCGTTACCTCGAATTTAAACGCATTTTGAACGAAAAACCCCCAGCTTCACAAAATACTATAGTTTGATTTTTGAATTTTTCATTAAAAATGTATTTTGTTTAAAATTAAAGGAGGCGGACGTTTTGATGCAGTTTCGTAATCTTAGATTTTCGTGATTTTCAGGCAAACTGAGAGTCTTGAAACGAAAATGACCCTTTTTTACATTGTTTTTATCAAAAAAGATGCATTTTCGTTTCAAGACTCTCAGTTTGCCTGAAAATCACGAAAATCTAAGATTACGAAACTGCATCAAAACGTCCGCCTCCTTTAAGATTTTTTCAGTCATATATCATTCTTTCAAATGTTGCATTTGTATATTCATTTCCATTTTAATTATTTAAAAGTGTAACACATATTTCATCGAAAAAGTACGAATTTTAAAATAAAATCTTTGATAAATTCAAGTCTGACGTCTGTGAATTTAGCAAAATTTGCATGTTTATTTATAAAATCTTTTTAAAAACAAATCTTTGATTTTGAATCTCTCTAAAATAGCAGGAAACAACTTTGACATGCATGTTTTAAAAACGCCAGCAAAGGAAAAAGTCTTTAAAAGCAGAACACAAACCAAAACAATGTTTTTGTTTTTTCCGTCATTTTTTGCATATTGTTATTATTTAAATATTTACGGCAAAAAGAGTGAACTTGAAAAAAGGAACCTTTGTTTTTCTGTTTTCTGTTAACTCATTTTTTGCTTTGTTTTTTGAAGTAATAAAACCTTTAAAAAAATTGCTTTTTTTGTTCTTTGTATTTAGGATATTTTTGAAAAACTTAATTTTATAAAATCGAAAAGTTTGAGTACATACTTTTCGCGAGAAATAAAACAAATGCAATATTTGAAATGCATTTTTCTCTAAAAACTTATTTGGAATTTTTTTAATGAATGCGGAATTAAAAATTTGATAAATTCCGTCATGTATTTAAGGGCTTTTAATTTTTAGCCGTAGCTTGAAATTTATACTGTTTAAAATTAATAAAGGTGTGTCAATTTTTAAAATTTTAAAACTGGACATTAATTAATCATTTTATTTTTGCCAAAATTAAATTTGAATTTTTAAGTAAGTAAAAATTTGTCTTTTTACAAAATTTTTAAAGGCAACGTTAGCCATTTATAATAAAATCTATTTGGTTTTGAAACAATTAAAAAGTTTAAAGTTGCTTTTATTTTAAACAATTTTCGTCCAATTGTATTTATTTCATAATTTTAACCAACAAAATCCCAAAAAATAGTGTATTTCCTATCGAATAAAAGAAAATTTTATAATAAGTTTATGCACTTTTGAGCATTCCTTTTTTTGTTTAAAACTGAAAAACTTTCTTTTAAGCATTAAAAATAATAATTGGATGAACTCCCTGATCCTTAAAAACAAATCCCAAAAATGGCAAAAACATCTTTGACGCTTATCACTTTTTTTTATTTGATTACCTCAATCAAAAAATATTTTATCCCGAAAAGGTCATAACTTTAAAATCATCAAAAAACAAACTTTTGCAAAAAAAAGCAAAAGTTTTGGAAAGTACTGGAAAAAAAGCAGAAGTTGCAATTTTTAATTAAAACTTTTTTTTCTGTTTTTGAATTTAAACATTTTTAATCGAAAATTGTCTTTCATTTTTTCTTGAAAGGTTTAAAAAAAATGCAATATGTTTTATTTTTCTTTTTCTTTTGAGTCACTTTTTTGAGATCACACTTTTCATCTTCTTGTTTTAATGTATAACTACTTTTTTTTAATATTGAAAAACGTTCACTTCGAAAAAAAGGCTTTTAATAAAGTCAAAGTCAAACACAGCTTTAAAAAAAAGAATATCCATCGTAGTAGAAGAGCATCTGCTGTTCGTATATTTTTCAGTTTTTTTAAAAAATTCGTTATTAAAAAATGCCGTGTTTTGAATTGATAATAATAATCAAAAATTTAATTTTTATGATTTTTTTAAAATATTTAAAAATATTTTTTGCTCTTTGAACTCATTTCGATTCTTTGCGTTAAAATCAAAAGCTGGTTTTTTTCATTAAGTGTTGCTATAACCATTAATAGATAGATACAGGTGTTTTTTTTTATTTTGCAACAAATGTTTTGAAAAAAGAGGGAAGAAATCTAAATTGCTTATTACAGCGTTTTTGCAAAGTTTAAAGAATGATAATCTAAATTTGTTGCACAGAAAGTGAAATTATAATTTATGATTTTTTCTTTTTTTTTGAGTTTTTGACCCTGCAGGTTCAACAAAACCAGATTATTATTTTCAGCGTTCCCTAAATACTTATAATTTCTGACATCTCTTTGATACATTTAATTTTGCAGCCAGTACAATTCAGGAATCTGAGCTTTGTCCATATTTACCT
Organism: Panagrolaimus sp. PS1159; assembly: GCA_963922195.1. Taxonomy (NCBI): domain Eukaryota; kingdom Metazoa; phylum Nematoda; class Chromadorea; order Rhabditida; family Panagrolaimidae; genus Panagrolaimus; species Panagrolaimus sp. PS1159. Next base: position 614,106 of record CAWUHW010000012.1, on the reverse strand, counting down.
TAAATGAGCTTGATATGAGATATCGGACAATATTGTAAAAACACCAAAGAACCTTCTATAAAGAAAGAGGATAGCATGATAACAAATTTGCTATTTTTGTATTAATAGTTTTTTTGAAATGGTATGAACATGACAATTAGGATCTTTTTTCTTTGGTCTAATTTTCGAGGTTCATGTTATTTCAAAAAAACGTTAAAATGAATAATATATTAAACTGTTCACTTTCTTTAAGTACAGACGTCCTATTATTTGGACCTGCATTTAATCTCGGAGACAACGTAAAAAAATAATATTTTTTTCCAAAAAACTAAGAATCACTCTCCTGTCAAATGACATAAAAAAGCCAATCATTTTCTTTTCAACTTCAAAGCTTCAAAAACTGAGAGAAACATTAAAAAAAGATTGATGCCAGTTTCCAGAGTTTTTTTTTACTTCTTCATTGTGCACTTTTCAGAAAAAACATATATCCAAGATAGTAATATCCTTGACAACATTGTCTTCTTGGAATATATAAATTCTAAAATCTTGCTTTCTTACACGTGGATAAAAAAAATTCATTTCAAGTTTTTTTTATCTTTTTTCAGCATTTTATATTTTTTTTCTAATTTTTATGAATTATTTCAAAGATCGAAAAAATATTCCATATTTCTTTTAAATATAAAACTTAGTCATTTATAATTGTTCAATATTGAATAATATCTTTTAGCTGTTTATCTCGAATTTTATTATATCTTTTAACTTTTATGGTTCTTTGAAGGCGTGAGAGAGATTTTTATTATTTGATTTTTTATGATTTCTTCGGACAATTATAAATTCTTTTAAAGTTTATTGAAAAAAAATATTCTTTTATAAATGGCAAAAGTTTCATAATTGTTTTCATTGAAATAAGAATCAAAAAAGGGGAAAAAAGTAGGTTAAAAGTGCAATTTTTTTAAAACTTTTTTTCTTTAATAGTATTTTATTGTGGCTAAAAATACTTTTGTAATGTTCCAAATTTAGATTTTTTACCAATTTTTGGAAATGAAATTAAGATAAAAAACTTGTATTATTAATAAACAAACTTTAATAAAGAAGATTTTTGGTCGTGGCATTTTAATGAGTGGGAATACTACAGTTACAGTACCCCATTTCTCATTAATAAATAAACTATAACTTAAAATCTTTAAATTATAGTTCCTTTTTTATGATAAAAGACTTTTAGAATAGTATTTTATCATTTTAAGTCAAAATATTTCTTTTTCTTTTTATTATTATAAATAAATAATTTTATTGAACTTTTGATTAGACCATTAAAATGTTTTTGCCATGGGAATATTTGCCATTTTTGGGGTCATGCTTTTTTCAGTTTTTTCAAGTCTCAAAAATTCAAACTTTTTTGTTTAGAAAAAAGTTTTTTGTGGCTGTTTATTTATTTTTTCTCTTAAATATAATTTCTTCGTTTAACAATAATTAGGTTTTGTTTTTTAAGCTTTTCATGATTTTCTTGGAAGCCAATTAAACGGAAGCCATCAAATTTCAACTTTATTTAAAAAAATTTCAGTTTTACATGTAGGGTTCTTTGATCATGTCAAAATTTTGTGTTTAAGTTTTTTAAGTAAGTGCATTTTTATAGATATATGCAAATGTGTCAGACCTGTCAAAAGATACATAGAAATTTCGTTAAAAAGTTTAAAAAAGTGGTTTTTTAATTTAAAGAAATATGCTTCTATTTTAAACAGTTTTTAGACAACATAAAAAAATGTTTGACACTTTTCCCATTTTTGACAGTAACAAATTTGCTAAAGGTTAACATTTTCTTGTTACTCTCTTTTTAAAAAACTTCTTCTTTTTTTTAAAACGCCTTCTGCGAAACATGTTTCATCATCAGGCATTTTTGTGTAAAGCTCAAGAGAGAATTTACATAAGCTTCTTTTCTTCCTCGTTGCTTTTCTTCTCCAGATTCTTAGAATTGTCATTTTTTATAAAGCGCCTTTTCTTCCAAATCGTACCTAATTTCCCTAGACTTCTTTCATTTATTTTTCTGCTAAAACTTCTTTTTATTAAAAAAAACAGTGACATATTTGCCGCCAAAAAAGTGTTTTACGTCATTCAAATAACTTCTTTTTTTGTTGAATTTATTTGTTTTGTACCCAATAGAATAATAATTGCTTCAGAATCTTAAATATCTTCCGAATGCCCTCTTTTCTTAATATTACTTTTTCAATTGTAGTAGTAAAAATGCTAAAGTATCAAAAAGAACAAAGTCTAATTTATTTCATTAAAAAATTAAAAAAATAAAAGTTGATTGAAATGTGTCAATTTTCTTTGTATTACTATTATTTGAATTATATTTAAATTAGTAATGCAAAAAAAATTCTTTAAACCCTTATAAAAAATGACACATTTTAAATAGAATTTAACCTTTCAAAAAACAATACCATACAAAATTTGTTTTTTATAAAGTAAACAATTTTTTTTGCTAAAATGGATAAAATTTATATTTTATAGTTTCTTAGATTAGGAAGTAAAAAAGTAATTCTTTTATGGCTTTTAAAAAATGCCAAAATGGTCTTTGAAACATTTTTTAAATAAAGTTAATAAAGTCGCGATCTTTGGAATTTCTGTTTGTTTTTGGATATAAAAATTCTGTGGAAAAAAGTGAGAACCCAAAATACAAATAAACTTTAATGAACTTTCATTTGAAAAAAGAGAGAGAGATTGAAGTTATCAGAATTGGGAGTTGAAAAACAAATAGTTATTGCTTTTTTACTTTTTTGTATAGTTTTATACTATAATATTTATAGTTGTTTGTGGGAGGGGCTGTTTGTTTGATCCAAAATAAGATATATCTTTTTGTATTCTTTATAAATTCAACTATGATTAATATTTTTGAATATTCGGCATTCTGTGAAACTCAAATGTTTTTGAGCTATCCTTTACGTTAATTGTCATTATTCAAGGATTTTATATTTGTTAAATTAATTAAAAAATTGTGATTCATTTTCCGAAAAAAAACTAATGTTTTGAATAATTCTTTGAAAAAAAGATTTTGTACCAAGTATGTACCAGCACAAATAATCTTACTAAACTTTCAATTATCACATTAATTGGATGTGTACCTTATTTTTTTTTATTTCCCTTTTTTGCAAAATTTAATTACCCAAATTTAAAAAAAATACCGCCTTTATTTTGGCTTTTGTGTAGCACTAAATTCTTGGAAGTATTTTTCTTCTTTAAAATTAAGACAATAATGAGAATGTTTGAGGGGGGATGTTGCATAAAATAAAAAAAAATATAAACACATATGTTTGAGCGACGACAGAAAAAGAATAATTAATGTGTTACGTTTTTTGAACAATGAAAAATGTTTATAGTTTTACTTTGTTCGCCGATGACATATTTATTTACTTGTTTAAAAAAGTGCAGTTTAAACTTTTAAATTTTGCAGGGAAATTTTCCCCATGGGAGTCATGCAAGTTGATACTTAAAATTCTTTTTGATGTAATAGAATTGAACTTTAAATTTGTTTTTCATTTTGAGATAAAAGGACCCGGTTTGTATTTAAAAATGGTTTTGTACTTATTTTGTAGTTTCATTTGGAAACCCATAATCTCGGAAAGTTTTTAATCTTGTTAGTCACATGTGTTTGTGCTTTTTAAACCTCACATGTTTAGTTTCACAGATTAGTAACTAAAAAATTTTGTGGTGTCTCGAACAGAAAAATTTGTTATTAATTTAGTTTTTCAAGAACAAATTCAATAAGGCTAAACAATATTATTTTGTTTTTTCTTAATTTAAATTTTGCAAAACTTCCAAAAAAAGTTCAAAATTAAGTTAAAGTTCCATTTTTAAAAGCACTTAAAAATCTTTTTTAAATTCAAATTTTATTAGAAATTATTAGTCAAAGTTTCAAAGCTTAATAAAATTTTCTTCACAATTTCACTTTTCTCGTTATTTGTTTCTATTTTTAAATAAAATAATATTTTTTGTTGCTGTTTTAAAATAAAAATATTACCATAAATAAGGATTATATAAAATTTTTTTGGTCAAAGAATACTTTTTTCATTATGCCTCTTTGCCTTTTGGGATTTGTTTTCTTTTACTTCAAAGGAATACAAAAAAAAACAAAGTCAAACGTCGTAGTTCAACTCGAAGTCACTTTGACTGAAGATTGGGGATATAAATGTTTATTAGTGCCGTGCCGGATTAATCTTTTTGTTGTCCAAAAAAGATAAAACAACAAAACAATGATCCCTATTTTTATATATTTAAGGTCACCCAAAATACACATATTTTCTAAAATAAGTCTTTTTTTTAATCTTTTTCAATTTATTTTTTTTATGTCATTCGTTTTTTTAATAAAAGAGATTACAGTAATCGAAGAACGAAAGCATGACATATATTTTTTTATTATTACATTTTTTTGTTTTGATGCGTAAAAAATGAAAGTAATATATATTTATGTATAAATATAAAAGTCTTCTCAAATATCTCTTTCTCACATTTTTTTAAACATTCATTTTATCTCTCATTTCCTTATTTTTTTGGGTCGGTCGGTTTTGGTTGTTGTCGAATGCTGTGTTTTTTTTACTTTAATCAAACTTTGTTTTACAAAAAAAGTTTGCCCGTTGGGAAAAATAGTATGTTTAATAAATTTGATAAAAGGACAAAACATTTTATTGTTTTACTCGTTTAAAAATGTTTTTATTTTATTGACTATCTGAGTCTTTCAACGAATGTTGAAAAAAAAACTAACAAAAAGTGATTTGTTTTGTTTCAAACAAATCACTTTTTGTTAGTTTTTGAAACACAGAATCCTGCTTCAATAAAATGCCTGATTTTCAGGTTTAGTCATAAAAAAATTTTATTTCAGGCAGAAATTTTCACAACGAAAACATCAGCAGTTTTTTTTGTTATTTCGTTTTTTTGCAAACAAAAACATTTGTTTTTAAAAAAAAGAGTATTGTGTGCTTTGTTCATTTAAATAAAATTATCCATTTTAACACAATTATCTTTTTTTCATTTTGGATAAAATTTTACCTTAAAACTCTTGTCTTTGTACTCTTTTAAAAATTAATCGAATTTATCTTCTTTTTTTATAAAAGATTGTTTTATTCTAATTAGGCTCAAAAATATGTAGCTCCATTGTATAAAAAATCCAAAGTATAAAATAATTTTTTTTGGCATTTAACGTCAGATTTTTAAAACTTTTTGCACTTTTTTGAATGCCTTTTATCCACCAACATCATATAGGCTGCCCTTTTTTTCCATCATCATTTTAAATCCTATATGAACTTTCTTAGAAATGTTTTGAACTCTGTTTTGGTATTCGTGAAAAAAAATATGTGATAAATGCCGTTTTTAATTTTTTGCAAAATACAATTTTTCGTTAAATTCTAAAAATAAAATGTTGTTCTTTGTCGAACATTTTCTCGTTGAAAATAAATAAAAATAATTTTAACACATTAAAAACCGACATATTTTTGTTTTTGCAACAGTTATTTTTAAAAGGCGGAACTTTTTATCTCTTTTTTGGCACATTTTCTTTCAAAATTCGCTTGAAAATACGGTATTTGGCAGAGCGCGTGTAAACACGTGTTTTTTAATTGCCATGGGAGCTTTTCTTTCCCTTTCTCTTTCTCATTTTATGAGTAATGTTGTTGCGCGCTTATGTATCGTATCTTTTTTCTTTAAAAGCTTCATATTACTTTTTCTTATTTAATAACTTTTAATCTTTTATTTTTTTGATTTTTAAAGAGGCTTCAAAAGAAAGGTTTTATAGTATTAAAATGCTATAGATTTTTTAATAACATTCAAAAAACCGAAAAATTGGGGAATCCTTTTTTGCAAAAAAAATCCAGTAGAATACACAAATAAATTCATTTACTGTTTTTAATTTAAATTTTATCAACAAACAACTTTTTTCTAAAAGGGCAAAAAAATACTCTAAATCAATGGAGAAAAAAAAACAATTGTTAAATTTTCTTTGTTTATTTTTGGACCCTTTTTTTCGTTGGTGTGGAGGATTGTGCCAAAAAAAGGAAGAGAAGTGCATTTGACGTAAAAGTAAAAAATAAATAAGATGCCCCATTTATTAGCATTACAATGAAGAACCAAAAAAAGACATATCACAAAAAAACGTTTTTTTTTGTTATTATTGAAAAATAAGAGAAGAAGAAATGTAATTGTTTTAAGTTTTTATTAGCATCAATTTTTTGTTTTTCATCTTTTAACTGTTTTCACCCATGATCTTTAGATTTGAGGAAAATAAAAAAATGTCCTGAAAAAAAAAAGAAGAAAGGAGGAAACAAAGGTTTCCGGAAGGCAGAAGAAAAAAAAAATGTTTTGATATGTTTCACTTTTTCTTTCTTTTTTTTTGCTACAAAGTTTCAGATTTTACACACTTTCAAAAATGGGGCAGCAATCCGTTAACAAATTTTCCCTCCTTTTTAGAAAAAAAAAGTTGGCACTTTTTTTTAAATATGACGCATATATTTATTTTATATTATATTTAGAGGGTGAAAATCTTCTCAAAAATCTCCTTTTTAACAGCTGGATTTTTTCCCACGATTTTTTTCTATGCCTTTAAGGTTTTTTTTTGGGAGCGTAAAAAAATGGAAGCATTTTTAGAATCGCACTTTGTAGTAAAAAAACGTCAAGTCTACTTTTTTAAAGAGAAATTCTGAATTTTTGAGTCAAAATAATTTTTTTTAGATTATTTGGAGAAAATTTTTAAGTTATATTTTGTTAATGTCTTTTAATGGCATTTTTAACATTTTTTGGCGTTCCTCGTCTTTTTAAAAAAGACGTTCAAAAAAATGTTTTTTTGCGCGTCACATTTTTTCTCTTCTTTTCTTAACACAGCCGAACTCTTCAGCAGTATTCAAACAGTATTCATACAGTTTAACAGTATTCTGAAGACTGTAAGGTAAAATTCAAAATTGTTTGAATACTGCATGAATACTGTTTGAAGATAAGTGAATACTGTTTGAAGACAAGTGAATTTTTATGCAAAAATAATTTGTTTACGTATTTTTTTGTTAAAAACGTGTTTTTAGTGGAATTTAAGTATTTTTAGTGGGAAACGTAAAAAAAAAAACAAAAAATAAATGAATGTTGAGTTGTTGACATTTGAATTGATACCTGAAAGACCTGAAATGTTAGTATTAGACACGACCGAACTCGAGCTCTTATTTTGTCACTTATAATAAAACGACCATCTGTTTTAGCCAATTAATTGGCTTAACTCTTTTCTATCAAATATATATTTATTTCCCTCCCCAGCAAAAAATAACGCTTTTCAGTAATTTTTTTGGAGTCAATTTTTATAATGTTTAAAAAGCAGAACCCTGAAACCAAGTCAAAAACTGCCATCATTTCATTTTTTCTCTTTGAAAAATTTATAGAATTTTTTTGAGAATTTGTAATTTCCTTTTAATCTCTTTTTTTTACAAACTACAAATTTTATGTTATTTTTTCATGCGAATTCTTTGAAAATCTGGCAAAAATAACAGAGATTTTTAAAACAATGTTTTTGAATTTTGTTTTTCATTAAATTAGAATAAATTTATTATTTTAGAAATAAATTTTTTTATCACTGATAAAAAAAACTATGGCGAATGAACTAAATTCAGATTATTTTATTGGAAATGAAACTTCTGCAGAAATTGACGGCTTTCAAACATTAGATATTAAACCACCGCCAGTACCACATTGGTGTTTTGATTTTATAATATTTTATCGTTCATTTGATGATGAACAATCTAAACAAGTTGTATCAGATTTAGAAGATTATTCAAGATTTAGTTTTGCTGTAAATGGAGTTGTTTCAACGCTGCTAGCAATATTTGGTTTAATTGGAAATTTTTTACTTGTTCATCAAATTTATCATACAAGATATTTTTCACGTCGACTTGCGTGCCATTTAGTTATGCTTTGTTGTTGGGATATGGCATTATTGTTTTCATGTCTTTTTACATATGGCATTTCATGCTTGTATTATGGCATAATTCCATTTGTTGGAATTGTTGCATATTTACTTTACTTTTTTCAACCATTTGCAAGCTTTTGTATTACTGGCACAATTTGGCAAGTATTAGCAATTACTGTTGAAAGGTAATTTTAATTAATTTTATTCATTTATTTTTTCGCAACGAAAATTTTCAAACTTTGAACGTTTTTGTCTCACCAAGAAAATATGTGCCTCACAACGAACAAACTTTAATTAAATTTTGCAACGAACATATAAAAATCCTGGTCCTTTTTAATATAAAAAAATTTCGTCACAAAATTGAACTTATAAATTGTATAAAAAACATATTTTTTTAATAAACAAAAAATTTGTAGTGATAAGATTAATTTTTAGAAAAGCGATAAAAATAGTAGTTTTTTAATAGGTCAACCAATAAAAGCTTTTTAAGATGGATTTACGGGATATAAAAAAAAATTAAAGATCACAAATACCATATTCCAAATAATTTAATATTTTAGATATATGGCCGTTTCGCGACCTCTTGAACAACGAACTCGAAATGCGCAATTTTCTGTAAAAATAATTATAACTGGAATTGTTGTGTTTGCGGCATTTTTAAATATGACACCAATGATATTTGAGCACGAGCTAACAGATTGTTATGAAATGATGCCAAATCATGATTATAAAATTCGAACAATGATTATTCCAAAGCCTGTTATATATGTTCAATATTATGCGATTTGTAAGTGCCGTAAAATTTGTTACAATAATATTTGTAACGTTTTTAGTGGTGCATTTGGTTCCGGATATTATATTTCGTGCCCCAACGCCAATTATACTAATAGCAATTTTAACCGTTCGAACCCTTCAAATTTGTTCAAATCGAACAATTGGAATGCAAACAATTCATGCACGTCGAAATGTACCATATATGCTTACTGTAAGTTTTAATCGTGCTAAGAGAAAAACTTTTTTTTTCTGTGGTAATCTAATTTGTTGTTTAAAATTTTAATACACAATTACTTTCAATTTTAATAATTTAAAATTTTTTTTCAGATTTTAAATATCAAATTTATTTTGTGTAATACTTTATACATGTTTAATACAATTTTAATGGAAGTTCTTGGATATGGTGGAAAAGTTTCGTAAGTTTTTTTCTTCCTTCGTTCTTTTTCTCATTTAATAAGTTTAAAAGAAACAAAAAAAGTGCCTTCATTTTTAAAGAAAAAACAAAGACGAGGAAACAATGTAAAAAAATAATTTTTTCGCATTTTTGATCCCAAACAAAAGAGATGAAATGATGATTCACGTGTTTTGGTCGATTTTATGGGAGATTGAAGAAAATTGGCTATGGTTTTTCCCTTCTTAATCTTTTCCAAGAAAAAGAAGAAACTATAACAAAAGTTAAATTTTTTTAAATATGCAAGAGCTGATAAATATAATGGTATTATAGTTTAACAAAAGGGAAAAACTATGGCTTTTGGAAAAAAAAATGAGAACCCTTCAAAGAACATTCGAAAGATTAAGAGTAAAAATGCCACTGAAAAAAATATGAAGCAAAACACGTTATGAAATCTGTCTATCTCTCATTATCCTTAGGGAGCAGCTTTATAAAATTGGCTTTATTTAACCTTAAAAATATAATTTTTCAGAAGTACACAAACAGAACTTGAAATAAAGCAATATCTGCAATCTTTGTATTTAACAGATTTTTCAAATATGCTTTTGGCAATTCATAGTGCCACAAATTGGTTAATCTTTTATCATTGGCCATCATTAACAAAAACGAAAAAATATTCAAATTTGACCCTAACATCTCATAATAATTCAAAGACACAAATTATCGATCCAGAATCTGCAGAACTTTTACTTTCAAGATTTTCTGCAAATAAACGACGAATTTGTACTGAAATGTTATCTACTGTAAGCATACACACAATAAATTATAAAAACATAATGTTTAAGTTATCTTTATTTAGTTATGCATGGATGCTCCGCATATTGCTTCATTGTGCGTGGGAATGGATTATTCGCAGTGTAAAACAAAGGAACATTTTGCGCAACATATTAAAATTCAAAAACATGGCGCACAATTGGCAGATATTATTGGTTCGTTTAGAAAAAAATGCTAATTATGTTTAAGCATAAAATTAAAATTTTTCAGAAGGAGTATTACTAAGTTTAACAAATAAAAATTCTTCAACTGGTGAAATTCGAGAACATTGCCGAAGTATCGGATATCAGCATTATGAAATTAATTTGCATTGCAGTGCACAAAATTTTAAGCTTGTTCGAGATGTCCTTGTTTTAGCAATTACACAATCAAATTATCCAAAGTAAGTTTCCAGAACATTCAAAAATTATAAAAACAACATGTAAAATTTTTTAGATGGCACGGAAGTAAAGTATATCAAAGTGGAACAGCAAATTTACAAAAAACTTTTATTAAAGTTTTTAATTTTGCACTTCGAGAAATGAAGAGTGGGGCATTATGTGCCGTAGTTGATGCATCACATCCTGTAAGGTTTTACACACATATATGTCGTATTGGATTAACATCCAACACAACATACATATAGCCCTAAGCCCTTGATTGAATCTTTATTTTTTAGCATCTCCGACAAAAATCTGTTGATCGAACTTCTTCATCAAAAATTTACGATAAAGTAAATACCGTAACCCTACCAAAAAAGCCAGGGATTTTACGAACTTGTGAATCCCTTTCTTTTATGTTTCCACGAGCACCAAGTGTTGAACTTCAAACTCCTACAACAACTTCCACCTCACCACCCGGTTCACGAGATAGCCGAAGTATGCCACATTCAACTGGAAAATCTCATTCTTTAGATACTGAAGATCGAACCTTTACCAATGGTTTCCTCTCTCAACCAAATGCTGTAAGCATTTATGATCTTGATCAATTAAAATTTACTGATTGTTGCAATGGCAAAACTTATGTTATTTAATTAAATTTGTATTTTATTTTGTAAAAATGAATCATATTTTTTTGATATCAAAAAATTGATATTTTTTACGGGTACTTTTTAAAATTGTAGAATAAAGATTTGCATAAATTTCCAAAATTAAACGATGAATTTAAAAAACACTTGAAAGAAAAAAAACAATCAGAAAAAGTATTTCGAAAAAGTTTGTAAATTTTATAAAAACTGTAATTTCCCCATAGAAAAATTCTTGACACGAAAAAATAGTGGCGCACAAACTTACTTTAAAAAAGCTGCCGAAGCTTTAAAATAAAATTAAATTCACGAAAAAACAGTTAATTTTATTCTTTTAATAATGTCTAAAGGTAAGTATTATGTCATTTTTTACAATAAAACGTATGTACTGTCTTTTGTTTAGGAACTTATGCAAAATTAATCGCAGCAGTTGGTACAAAAACAAAAGAATTAGAAGATTTATCATATGATGCTACTCAAAAAATTATTGATTTATATGATATCGAAGAAGAAGCCCATCAAGTTATTAAAAAGAAATGTAAAGAAATATGTGATGCAAAGTATTATCGTCTGGTAGGGATTTCTTTTTTTATATGGTTAATATTGTATCTATGATTTTGTAGAAAAATGCTCCGGTACAAGTTAATGATTTACCACAAATTGATGTTGGAGAATTTCAACAAAAGCTAAAAGAATCAAGAAATGTAAAGCTTGAAAATAAGAAACGTGATGAAGAATTGAAGAAACAAATTAATGAAAAGAAAAAAAAAATTGCAGAAATGGAAGAAATTATTCGAAGGAAGCTTGACATTATTAATGAAGCCAAACAACAATTTTTGCAGTAATTTTTTTTATATGTTTTTATCATGACCGTTTTTACTGTTACTATGTTATTTTTTACTAAAAACAAACAATTTTTATCCTACTATTATTATTATTTTTTAACGACAAAATTTAAAATACCACATTACTGTAGTTATTGCACTTAAGGAATACCAAGTTAATAAATAATTCAAATGTTCATTTCTAACACTAATATTTGTTTGACCACCAATTGGACCATGTCGTTGTGAAGATTCAAATGTTGCTTCAAGATAGACGGGTAATGCATCACAATGATTTGCCATTTCTTCAAAATTTTTATAAAACCATACATTTCGTTCAGGAATATTTTCACCAACAAATTGTGGTCTCTAAAATAAAGGAGACAAAGATATAATTGATAAAACAGGTAGCATACGTTTTCACTTTTTCGTATAACAGCTTCAATGACAACTTTTGAAGGTGGTGGTGGAGGGATTGCATGTAATTGAGATTGTGATAGCCATCCACGATTTACCATAACAATATGACTAAATCTTTTTATTAATAGCATAAAATAAAAAGACAAACTTTGTATTCTCAATTTTAAATGGAGTAATAACATGTCCACCATGACTACTTGAATCAGCATCACCTGCAAGTCCAGCTTTCTTTTGCTTATATCCTTTATCAAATCTTCCACGTGGAGCAACAACAAATTCTTTTGATGGCAAAAATTCTCCACGTAATTTAACTTTCTGATATTCATATTTTTCAAGGTTTTGTATACTAAAAAGAAAAAAAAATTGATATTTAACACATCTGTTTATACTTACTCATGAATTGGAAATTCTATTGCTTCTTTCGTTGTTTTTTGTTCCAGCTCTTTAATTAAAGCTAATTTCCATTGTAAACGTTGAAATTGCCAACATCCAAGTGCAAACGCAGTTCCAGGAACAATCTAAAAACAAACTTTTTGAAGAAAATCCTTTGAGAATAATAAAAAAACCCTACCAATAGCAATAACGAACTTGCATCAAATTTCTTCTTTTTATTACTTCTGCCCCCAGAATCTTTTCCAGAATGATCATTTAACTAAAAAGAACTCCATTTTTATGACTGTTTAAAAATAACTTTTTTAACAACAAAACCTTTATAACATTTGGACCATATTTATCTCTATTTGTAACCTTTGAATCATAAATACTACTTTTGCTGCTGTATCTGCAAATTTTTGAACATGTTGGAAGAGTTTTTAAAAGACAACGGTTAACAATTGTATTCATTTTTAAAAGATTCTGTAAAAATATTTTTCAACAATTTTTTATATCAGCAACATTCGTTGCAAGAATTTTTTAAAATTAATGTTTCACTTTTTTAAAATTGTACAGTATTAAAATTTACAATTAATTATTCAGTGATAACATTTTTATTTGTTTTTTAAGATAATAATTTTAATTTTAAAAAAACGTCATTTTAATACTAAACAATTATCATTACTATTTTTTTATATCAAAGAACAATAGAAACCAACGTGAGACTTTTTTGCACAGTTTCTTTTTGTTATTCTTTCAATTCAGAACTTTAAATATTTAATTGTGGGAAAACTAATTGTTAAAATTTTTATATAAAAAACCAAAAGAATAAATTAAACAGAAAAGTCAAAAACACAAAATTATCGTTTTAAAAAAAATTTTAGAATATTTTTTGTTTTTCGAAATTTTTTTTTTGGACTGCTGCTAGCCCGAACACTAGCCGAATTTTTGAGGGTGGTTTTGTGGTGCACATTAAAGTGTATTAACACAGTGCTGGTTTACAAGAAAGCCTTCATATGATTATTTTATAGAGTGTTCAAAGGGTTGGAATTCGTTTTAACCTCGGATCCACCGAGCATTCACTTTTTACGTCTTGGTGCTGACGGCTGGAATTCGTTTTAACCTGGGTTCCACTGAGCACCCAGCCCCACCGCCCCAATGGCTGCTGAGGAATCCAACCCGGGATCTTCCGGGTTTTCAGCACGTCCGAGGGGGAGTCGAACCGGGATCCTTCCGGTCGACATTCCTCAGCACTAACCACTAGGACAAGGAGGCGGCAATTTCAACTATCACTGATAACACTGAAATTAAAATAATTTAAAGGGGCTTTGTTATATTTTTCTTTTTTTTACGAAGTGACATGAACCTGACGATCAGGGTTTTTTGTATTGTTCTTTTGCATGATTTTCAGGTTCATGCCATTTTTGAAAAAACACATTAAAATGAAAAATAAATCAAATTGTCGGCTCCCATTTTATTATTCTTGAAATAAACTAGCATTTAAATTACTACAGACAAAAAAAAATAAATTTTTTTATTTTCGAAAGAAATTTAATGTAATAAAAAAGTAAAAATAATTATTTAAAATTTTGTTGCGTGTTAAAAATATTTTAATGGATATCCCTGTAAATGTTTTTTATTTCATGACGAACGATAAAACTTAAAAATAAGTTTTTTTTCACCCACATAAAATTTTGGGCGGAGCAGTAATTTCATTTGTGTTTTTTTGAATATTCATCGGGTCAATTACTTACTTACTACGATATATAACACACACATATAAAGAAGGGAGGGGAAGTCTTTATAGAAAATGCCATCCGGAGTAAATTTTAGTACGTAAAAAAAGTATAGATAAAAAGGAAGAAGTATATATTTATTTTTGTTTTGAGTAACCAGGTCACGCTTCAAATATTTTGATTCAAACGTCAAAATAAGAAAACATCTTTTATATTTTTATAAAATTTATTTTTTTTAAATGCTAAAAAAATGCCAGCAATGAATTCTTCGTTTTATTTTATTACGATTTTTGCTTTTTTTGGTAAGTTTCGATTTTTGATCAGGTTTTGATAGGTGTTTGTTTTGATTTTTTTAAGAATTCGGTTTTGTTGCTATTACAAAATTGTTTGATATGGCTGTATTTTTCGGCAGTTTTCGAAAATCAATAAAATAAAATTTTTCAAAATATGATATTAAAATAATAACCCGAATTAAGTATTTTTCTTCAAAAGCACAAAAACTAAATTAAAAAATCCTTAAAAATTATGAGATAAATTTTTGAAATGTTTTGAGACAAATTTTTGAAATGTTTAACAGAAAACTGAACATCACGTCATAAAACGGAAACAAATTATTTTTTTAGCAGTTTACACTGCAATTTTTAGTTTAGTTTTTACTAAACAGATTTTTTCAATTTTGTTTATACTATTTTTTAGCTGCTAAAAAGTAATAAACAAAAACGCTATAGTTTTACTAAAAATAAATTTGTTATCAAAAGGAAAATCAAATTTCTTTGGATGTAAATTCTTTATTTTTCAACATCTTTTAAATGCTTAAAATATCTTTTTTGCAGAAGCAAAAGATTATTTTTGAAAAAAACGATTTTTCCGTACAACTTTTTAAAATTTTTTGAATATGTGAATTTTTAGCATTATTTATATTTGTACAATCATTTCCACTTGATCCTATAAATGATACCACAAATCCAGAAGATACTGTATATTTAATTCCAAGACATGTATGTTTTCAAATTAATTTTATAAATAATTCAAATCCGTAATTTTAGACAAAGCGAAGCATTTATGGCCTTTATCGATATCTTCCAAAAATGGATGAAAATAAAATTAAAAAAGATTATGATGATTCTTTTGAAGGCGGATATGCGCGATATTATTTTACTGAATAATTTTTACATATTTGTATTTGTTTAATTTATTTTTTTAATAAATAAATAATTAAAAATTTGATTTTATACATGACTAAACACATATGCAATAATCAAGTGCAGCTAAAAAGCACTTATGATATGTTTACTTTATTTTTTTATTGCTATTATAAAACAATGATAAAAATACATGTGCTCCAAATTTTTAATAATAGGTAAATTCTGGGGAATAGATACATATACAATATAAAAATCTACAGCTTTTCAAGTTTGCATTTAAGTTCATACTTTGATTTAAGTAATCCCCCATTTGAATCTAATTCAACAGGCCATGCAAGTTTTTCATCAGCAGGAATAAATTTATATTTTTTGATTATCCATGCCAAAGTTACACGAAGTTCATATTCAGCAAATCTCATTCCAAGACAATTTCGTGGACCTGCACCAAATGGCAAAAATGCCATCGGATGTCTTGAATCTGATTCATCAGGCAAAAATCTTTCAGGAATAAATTCTTCAGGATTTTCATAAATTTCTGGATTATGATGAATGGCATAAATTGGAACAGAAAAAACTGAGCCCTTTTCAAATTTAACTCCATTAATTACAGTTTCTTTTTGGCATAAACGATTTAGCCGTGTTGCTGGTGGAAAGATTCTTAAAGTTTCATCAATGACTGCATTCATATAAACAAATTTCGAAACATCATCATATCCAATTTCCTTTTTATCTCCAAATATTTCATTCACTTCATCTCTAACTTTATCTTGAACATCAGGTCTTTGAGAAAGAAGATACGTAACAAAGTGAAGGGTTGTCGCAGTTGTTTCATATCCAGCAGCGAGGAAAATGACAAGTTGTGCAAGAATTTCCATTCTTGTTAGAGTTCGTTTGCTAACTTTTTCAACGGTCTCAGAAATGATATCGGCATCTTCTTTTGTGAATTTTGTATTTTCTTCTTCCATGGCATTTAGTAAAAGTTGAACGGCATCATTGTATTTCTAAAAAAAGTTTATTTACGTGAATGTTAAAATGTATAAAAGAGGCAAGCTCTGCTTGATATTATTTATACATATTGTGTTCTACGGTAAAAAGATAATGTAATTGGTCTTAAACGGGTTCCCCTTGATGCACAAATCACCTAGTATTACTGAATAAATAGGTGTAAGATATCAACTAAATTACAGGCTATTCCGGTTGAAACTCGCGCATCAACCTAACACTTTGAAATATTTGTGCCAGCTATTTTTACTCTGAATTAATTCGAAGTTACTTTAATGTGAATAGATTTAAAAGGATTTAATCTAAAGTAGCATCGTACGACAAAAACTGAAAATTTTTTGTTGAAGATATTTTTACCAGAAACATTCTGGCGCTGCTACAAGTTCTACGGTCTTTACGCATTTTATGGATCTGACAGTTTTAATTAAGAGTAAGAATAGCCTGTTCTAATATTTTAGAGTGTTATGTTGTTATTTGAGACGCACCCGCTATTAAAAATCTTACATCTTTAGCTTCTGGATCATTTAATCGATGTTTCATAACTTCGGATAAAGCTTTAGTGAAAAATTCATCGACATCATGTTGAATAACAGAACGTTTTGTAATTTGTTGATAAATTCGGCAAAAATTCGGAAAAGTTACTGAAAGAACATAACTCTAAAGATTGTTTCAAAAAAATTTTTATTCTTACATAGCATTATAATTGACGGTGACATCAGTTTAATACTGAACAATTTTTTTGACCAAAATAATAAAGGTACATCTTTATCTGCAGATTCAAGACTATTAAAATCTGATGCAAATACACATCTTCCAATAACATTCATTGTAAGCTTTGAAAATATACTGAAATTGTTTTATGTTTCATGAAAGAAATATTTTTTGAAAAAATTTACTCTTTTAATGGAACATCTTTTTCACTTTCAGCAAAAGGTTCCAAAAATTTGCAAAGTTCTTCAGCGCAATGATTCATCGGTGGTAAAAGTTTCTTCATTTTTCCTGATGTAAATGCTGGAGTACATCTAAAGAATATAATTTAAAAAATATTTTTTTTAATGATTTAAATTACCTTTGTCGAATTTTTCTCCATTCGTCTCCTTCTTTAATTGTCAGAAAATTTGCTCGAAGACTTTCTTTTACCATATTATTTCGAGTAAGATCCTAAAAACCATATTTAAGTAATATAGAGGACAGTGAGAATTTGGGAACTCATTTTCTACAATTTCAAATCCTAATTGAGTTGTATTTTTAAAAAACATACAAATCTATCAGGAAATGCATCAAATTCTTTAATTAAAACTTGTTTAATAAAATCCAAATCTATTGTTGAATAATCTGGAGTTCCTTGATAAACAGATCCAAAAGCATTGGTATTAAATTCTTTAAAATATATTTCATCATAATGAATTAAATTTTTAAATAATTGCAAAATATTTCCATAAAAGATATTCCCTTTTGGAGATGGAATACCTTGTTTCTTCCAATAATTGTTTGAACTGTCCAAATATCTAAAATTGCATCATCTTTGATAGATCTTATGTAAAATGAAAAAACTTACAAATAAAGTAATGTAAAAGTTCCAATTAAAATTGTTACAGCTGGTAAAATTGGTAAAAGATGAAACATGAAATATATCCATAGCCCCAATGATAGCAATAATTCTCCAGGTCCAAGTAAATGAAGAAATGCCATTTTTTAAAACTTTTAAGAAACAAGGAAACTATAAATCAAAAAAGACAAGTTTTATTTTTTGAAGGAAAAGATTCTTTTTACAAAAAATGACAAAATCAATGAAAGGTTGAATGTTGCCTACAAATAAACAAACACCTCTGTCTTTAAATAAGTTTTTTCAGAGGTTTTTCAAACACAAAAAATACACACTTTTTTGGGACTAATACGTGCGCGACTCAAAAACTTTATATTAGAACACATTTTTGTTCCAAATTTAACCCACTCTTTAATTATCTAATCATGTGATAGATTTTTATCTTATCAACAAATGATGAATCATTCATATAAAGTGGATATGTGATAACCAAAAATGGTATTTATATATATTTCCATTTAAACTTGATATAAGCATTGCACAATCTTGTGTCTTTATTTTTCATTAATTTAAGCTTAAAATTTTTCAGAAAGAAAAAAACAAAAGTGATGTTTAACTCTAGGAAAAATGTTCAAAGAACGCTCTATTTTTTTCTGAATTTGCACTTTTATTACAAAAAAAGTAAGTGCAGTTTTGTCACAAAATTCGACATAGAATTTTTGTGCTGAAAGTGAGTCTCAAAAAGAAAAATCGAAATTATGTTAATAGTGACAGGTTTTCGATTACATTTGATTGCAACGATTGGATTTCTGCGAAATCAAAATTTCAATCCAGCGCCAACAATTTCATAAAGTCTGAAAAACAGAATTTGAAATTTCGATATTTCAATTTCGAACTGAAAAAAATGTTTCGGAATTTCGATGGATGGTTGCTTGTACAAAAAGGGCAAGCAGAAATCGGTTTCAAAAGATGTATTTTATAACAATGATAATGGTTGTAGATATTTCAACCTTGTCATCTAAAAAATAAGATTAATATCATATACTTCGTTATTAATAAATTACAAACATTTTCTTTACATCAAAATACTGTCAATGGTTTTTAAAAAATGGTTTGATCTCGGACTTTACAGAGTTTGGTATTCAAAATCCTAAGAATCTGGAAAAGCCAAAAAAACCTCAAAACATTTATTTTCTGTCAGAAGGATGTCTTGGGGACCACAACAGATAATATTAATCTTTTAAATACGGAAAATTGGGATTTTAAAGTAAAACATGGATTTTTCACATCGACCGAAAGTACTCTGGCTTCAGATTCCTCCAAGAATGGAATCTCAACACGAAAATATTTTTTTAAACAAAAACAAAGTTGATCATTAAATTCGTCATACTTGAAAACCTATAAATACGAGGAATGGGGTTTTCAAAGGGAGAAATGGATTTTTACGCATTTTTTCAAGTATACGACATCAGAATCCTATATAGAAAAAATTGCTTCAGATGCCTAAAATAGTCAAAAAAGGTGTTTACGTTACTTAAATAGATATTTTGAACAATTCTAATGACAAAAAAAATATAAAATTTTTTTTCGATTTTTTTCACCAAAACTCACGACCCCCGGGTCATGAGTTTTTTACAAACTTCAGAATCCTCGTGAATCCCAAGAAGAGGAAACGGGCACGAATCCTATGGGGTGTATCCATCCCTATACTAGACCTATCGATTCCACACATGACCTAAGAAATACCGGCGGGACATGCTAATCGGTTGCCTTGTAAGCATTTTACTGATAAGATTTGATCTCTTTAGAAATTCTTAACATTCCAATTATAAGTTCAAGTCAATGACCGTTTGAAAATCACTATTTCGGGGACAAGATAAGATATATTTTTTATTTATTAAGGCATTAACTGTACAAATATAAAACTGAAACATTGTTTAAAAAAATATAAAATTTAAGTGAAAAGAAGAAGAAAAAAAACACCGGCATTTAAAATGAAAAATGACTAAATTTTTGTAAAAATAATAATTATAATATTTTTTGAGACAAATGTATATAAGTGTGTAATTAATTGAGTAACTAAGTGAATTAAAAAATAGGGAATCAGATTAAAGGAGGCGGATGTTTTGATACAGTTTCGTAATCTTGGAATTTCGTGATTTTCAGGCAAAATGAGAGTCTTGAAACGAAAATGAACCTTTTTTAAACTGTCTTATCAAATAAAGATGCGTTTTCGTTTCAAGACCCTCAGTTTGCCTTTAAATCACGAAATTCCAAGATTACGAAACTGTATCAAATCATCCGCCTCCTTTAATAAAAAAAACAAGTTTTAAAAAGCATAAATCTCTCTCATTTTTTAGTCAACACATTTTAGGGTTCTAATGGCAAAATTAAAATCAGATACACAAAATTAGCTTTGAGCAAAAAATAAAATATATAGCTTTATTAAGTCTTTCATCCAAGATGTCCTTCAATATTTGGTGGTGGAAGATATGGTAAATCTTTTGCATGAATATTTTCTTCTAGTTGTGGCCTATATTCTCCGTGATTCTTTCGTTGATCACGAACTTTTCGAATAATTAAAAATATTATTATTGCAATCATTATTACACCAACCTAAAAGAAAACATATGGGATTTTGGTGCCATTAAAGTAAAGGTAAAACTTACAATACTTCCAATAACAATTCCAGCAATTGCTCCACCACTTAATCCATTTCCTCCATCTGTTGGTGGAGATGTTGAATTGCTGCTACTCATATTTGATAACTTTAATAAACTTGGGACTCGGGATGTCGGTAATGGATTAACTTCTCCACTTCCAGGACCACCAGATTGTGAGGCCATAAAAAATGAACGAAATTGTATTGGATCGTTTTCAAGTGGACAAACACAATAATATGGACTATCGTCAGATGGTGTTCGGCATCCAGGTAATACAAGGGCAGTAGTATTTGCTAAAAAACAAAAACTATTTAAAAATGATGTCCCCTGGATAAGCTATATCCAAAAAAACCAAAGTTTTGAAAAAAGTTCAAAAAGCTAATATAATTAAAAATTGATCTTGTTCAAAAAAATTTTTATAAATGTCAAAGTTAATTTATAAAACTATAATCGATAACAAATTTAATCAAGTACTGACAAGAATCTCGAGATTTAAAAATTAATGATTGAAGTAACAATAAAAAAAGTGAGAAAACAATTAAGAGAGATTTCTCTGCAGAGAGAAAAAGAGACAAAAATCAAAAAAAAATCTATTGGTACCTTTGATTGCGCGTGACGAAGGTTAGTTAAAAACCGGTTAAAAATAATATACGAGAAAAAAGAATTGAATAACAATCAAAAAAAGATGAAAGAAAAAAAAGGTAAAAACGCATATTTATTTGGAAACGAAAATTGAGTCCCTTTTTTAAATTTTTGGTCAGAAAAAAAAGCAAGCCAGAAACCAGCTGTAAAAATGGGGGTATCATTTTTTTGTTCATTTTTTTAAAAAAGTGTATTAAATTGGTTTTAAAAGAGTCGAAGAATAGACATTTTGATCTTTGATAACAATGAATTTTTTTTTAAAATTATCTGAAAAAATAGGGACTAATTTTTCTAAAAATAAAGAATTCAAATTTGACAGTTAATTTTCTCACACTTGAAAACCATTTTAGAATAGTAAATCCTACATTTAAACTTGCGAATGTAAAAATTTTAAAGTAAAAAGTGAAATAAAAATATTCATCAAAATCCGAAGTGCTCAAAATTTACTCACAAAAAAAACCAAAAATTTTCTGCAAAAATGAAAACCCTTTTTTTACCAATAAAATTTTTTTTGTAATAAAAAGGTATCCGGAAATGAGAGAGAGAGATTGTTTTACATAAAACAAATAAAAAATTGCACCCAAAAAACTTATTCTTTAACAAAAAAAACCAAAGAATATCTGTTTTTCAAATTTTACTTTTAAACGATAATTTGCAAAAAAAAGTAAACCAAAAAACTTTACACAAAAAACCAGAAAAGAAAAAAAATCAAGTGGATTCGACAAATTTCATCATTCAAAAAGTGTTTATATCCTTTCAATAATTTCTAGCCTTATTTTTGAGAAAAAAACAGTAAAGAGAAAAACTCAAAAACCATTTCTTATTTACATTTTTTGTTATCGTTCAACAAAAAAGTGTTTAAATGAGAGAGATATTTATTTGTATGTATGGTTTCTTACCCACAAGACATGCAACTCGACGAAAGCAATGTACTAAAGTACATAGCGGAACTTCACCGCATCGAACCAAAGATGATGGAAGTAAATCTGGTTCATCTCCGCAATCAGGCATCTTTTAACATCCCATAAAACACTCAAAAATACAAAATAAATAAAACTCAATAATGATCACTTTAAACAATTATAATTATTATGGCTGCTTTACACAAAAAGTAGTTTCAAAACAAATTCCGGAATCTTTTTTTTCTTCGAGAAACAATTGTTATTTTTTTGAAACAATTAAAAATAAGGGATATATAAAAATGCAGCACCCCCCAAATGAGTCAAATCAAAGAAACATAAATTTTTTTTGTTGTGTTTCGATCGTGAAAAAAGGGAGAAAGAGAGGCTCCACCACTTTTGGATAACATACAAAAATAAATCGGGAAAGCATAAAAGTAAACGCCTTTTTTAGAAGAAAAGAAAGAAAAAAGAAGAAACTATTTTTAAAGTGCAGTTTTGACTAAATAATTTTTGAGTAAATTTTGTATAATATTTTTTATTATAAAAACGCTTTTGAGTGGTATTTTGAGATACAACATAAACTTTTTACTTTTTTGTTAAACATTTTTGTGATATTTTAATGCGAATTGTAATTTTTTAAATCGTTTTAAAAATTGCAGTTTTGATTAAAAATCGGATAAAAAAAAGTAGCAAAAATCTTCAATACGTAAATCTATTGTTTTCTTCTATGTTTGCTTTTATTACTCAACTTTTACATGTCTTTTTCAATAGTTTTTTTACCTTTTTTAAAACTAAAATCTTTTTTTTAAATGGGAATAAAAGAAAATGGGTGATTTCATTGAGTGCTTTTCACGCAACCACTTCATTTTTTTGTTCAACCAAAATTCGAATAACCTAACTTTTTTTATTTTTCAAAGCATTAAAAAAAAGAAAAGACTAAGTAAAGTTCAATCAAATACAATACGTTTCTATTTCTTTTAAGCTTTTGCATTAAAAATCATACAAATGTAAACATTTGAATCAAAAAAAAATTGACAATACGTTTCAGGAAAACTACGACGAAATTTGATGATAGAGATATATCCTTTTTAAAAAATGTAAATTGTATATTTGATGATACTAATTAGAGGATTTCAAATGTGTAAAAGAAAATGTTTGAACTATTTTTGAAAGAGAAAGAACGCAAAATATGTTATTAAAATTTTGCAAAAATTTGACTATGAGCGTAAAAGATTAGAAAAACGGAACAAAAACAAAAATATAAGCTTTAAAAAGTCAAAACAAAAACAAAGATATTGTTTTTGGATTAAATTTATTCTAGACAAAAAAGGTAAAACAAACAACAAAATTGGAAAGCTTGTAACCGATGCCACAGACAAAACAATTTTTAGACAAAAAAGCTAAAATCAATATTTAATACTTTTTTTACACTAAAATTGTTGCAGTATTTTCAAATATATTAAAATAAAAAAAGCCTTTCAGACAAATAAAAAAACCAAAATTTTCACCGGCGATAAAAAACTATAATGCGTTTTTAGCACCAAAAAAACATTTTTTTCCGATTAAAAAAATGGAGACAATTGAATGCTCAAAAAAATAATAATAATAAAAAGACCTATTTTAAAGTCAATTTTAGAAATAAAAATCCTTCTAAAAGCTTTTTTTTTATGAAAAAGATTCTTGTTTAAAACCATTTTTTCTTTTACAAAGGAAGCTCATTACATTGTTATTATTTATCGCTCATTTTTTATTAATCTCCTTCTAAAATGTAAATCCTATTTTAAAAAATATAAAAGTGAAATATAAAACCTTTTCTTTATTCCATGAAAAACATAGAGAGGGGATAAAAATGAATGTAACAATAAAAAAAGAAAACAAATTTGATATCAAAGGAAAAAGTAAATATAGGCTAAAAAAATGCAAATCAAAAAAAAAAATTTAGGGATCAAAAATTCTGTGGAAAAAAAAATTTTCCAAAAGGCAATGGCTGCTACCTTAAAACAAAACAATATTGTTTTTGGAAGGAAAAGTGACAGGAAAAAAACAGCAGACGTCGTTTTAAAATTCTTTTTTGTACGAAAAAAAACAATTCAAAAAAGTGGCAAAGATTTTTCTTTGATAAAAAGAAAAAAAGGGTGGAAAAAACCATCAATAAGAAAAAATTATTGTTGAGTCATTGCTGCTCTTTTTCTTCCACCTCCACCTTTAAAGTTTAAATGTTTTGAGAAAATAAACAAAATGTGTGAAACATTTTATTTATTTTTTATATACACATTTTACTAAAGGATTATCAGTTTTAGTGACACGATTCTACGACAAAAAAATACTGATCAAAAACAAGAAAAGTATAAAAAATTGTGTTCAGCAACAAAGAAAAAGCTTCTTTTTCTTGGCTCATTTCAAAGGGGAAATCAAGCGTATAGTTTTCTTGTCTTACCTTCTTTCTTTTGCAAGCCAAGAAAGAAAGTGTAATGTAAAAAGGTGTGGTTGTGTTTCCAAGGAATTTTATTTGCTTTGTACAAATGAGATGCAACTGGACTCCTCTCTTTCTTTTTCTCTCATTTTCCCAAGCTCGCCATCAATATTATTCTTGAAAAAGTACGTAAAGAAATGAATAAATATTCAACTGTATAAAAAAATGCTATTTTATATAAAACTTAACAATATTTATTATACCACAACGAAAGAATTGCAACAAGGCATATAAAAAAGACCAAAAACTTCAATATTATTAATAACCAAAGAAAATCAATTCCTTATCACGCTGTCGAAGATTTTTTTTTAACTTCTTCATTGGCTTCAGCATTAAATGCATCAAGGGCTGCATCAACTGTTGTTCAAATCTTAATTTTTGAGTAATCGGATCATTCAATTCGGTATACGCATTTGCAATTTCTTTTGTAACAGCAAATAATTCAAAGAATTCCGTGAAGCCAGGAATTGAACGATGCCATTTTGCTAAAGGTGACACAATTTGCGGATGACCAACATGATATGTAGGATTAATAAATGTTGATTCAAGAAAATCACCAACAAGTTTATCAAGACGACGAGCAGTTGTACGAGGTTCTGGACAATCACAATTTTTTTTCACGAGCAAGTTTATCAAAGAATAATCGAGTTTCTAAAAAAAGATTACGGTATAAGCAAACAAAATATACGACAGACAACATATATATGCTTTAGATGGAATTTCTGGTGGGGGAGTTTGGTTTACTCGAAGGGGATATTATTCTGATGATCAAATGGCAACCGTTCGACAAGGAATTTATTCATTACTTGAAAAAATTCGTCCAAATGCTGTTGCAATTGTTGATGCCTTTGATTTTAGTGATCGAGAAATGCAACCAATTTTAGGTCGAAGAGATGGAAATGTTTATGAAAATCTTTTAATAATTTATAAGTAACAAATTAAACAGAAATCAGCAGGTTAAAATTGTTTTAACTTGCTCTTTTCTGTTTTTTTAAATTCTGTAATTTATAAGTAACAAATGAAACAGAAATCAGCAGGTTAAAATTGTTTTAACTTGCTCTTTTCTGTTTTTTTAAATTCTGTAATTTATAAGTAACAAATGAAACAGAAATTAGCAGGTTAAAATCGTTTTAACTTACTCTTTTCTGTTTTATTAAATTCTGTAATTTATAAGTAACAAATGAAACAGAAATTAGCAAGTTAAAATTTTTTTAACTTGCTCTTTTCTGTTTTTTTAAATTCTGTAATTTATAAGTAACAAATGAAACAGAAATTAGCAGGTTAAAATCGTTTTAACTTACTCTTTTCAGTTTTTTTAAATTCTGTAATTTATAAGTAACAAATGAAACAGAAATTAGCAAGTTAAAATTTTTTTAACTTGCTCTTTTCTGTTTTTTTAAATTCTGTAATTTATAAGTAACAAATTAAACAGAAATTAGCAGGTTAAAATCGTTTTAACTTACTCTTTTCTGTTTTATTAAATTCTGTAATTTATAAGTAACAAATTAAACAGAAATTAGCAAGTTAAAATTTTTTTAACTTGCTCTTTTCTTTTTTTTTAAATTCTGTAATTTATAAGTAACAAATGAAACAGAAATTAGCAGGTTAAAATCGTTTTAACTTACTCTTTTCTGTTTTATTAAATTCTGTAATTTATAAGTAACAAATTAAACAGAAATTAGCAAGTTAAAATTTTTTTAACTTGCTCTTTTCTTTTTTTTTAAATTCTGTAATTTATAAGTAACAAATGAAACAGAAATTAGCAGGTTAAAATCGTTTTAACTTACTCTTTTCAGTTTTTTTAAATTCTGTAATTTATAAGTAACAAATTAAACAGAAATTAGCAGGTTAAAATCGTTTTAACTTACTCTTTTCTGTTTTATTAAATTCTGTAATTTATAAGTAACAAATTAAACAGAAATTAGCAAGTTAAAATTTTTTTAACTTGCTCTTTTCTTTTTTTTTAAATTCTGTAATTTATAAGTAACAAATGAAACAGAAATTAGCAGGTTAAAATCGTTTTAACTTACTCTTTTCAGTTTTTTTAAATTCTGTAATTTATAAGTAACAAATGAAACAGAAATTAGCAAGTTAAAATTTTTTTAACTTGCTCTTTTCTGTTTTTTTAAATTCTGTAATTTATAAGTAACAAATTAAACAGAAATTAGCAGGTTAAAATCGTTTTAACTTACTCTTTTCTGTTTTATTAAATTCTGTAATTTATAAGTAACAAATTAAACAGAAATTAGCAAGTTAAAATTTTTTTAACTTGCTCTTTTCTTTTTTTTTAAATTCTGTAATTTATAAGTAACAAATGAAACAGAAATTAGCAGGTTAAAATCGTTTTAACTTACTCTTTTCAGTTTTTTTAAATTCTGTAATTTATAAGTAACAAATGAAACAGAAATTAGCAAGTTAAAATTTTTTTAACTTGCTCTTTTCTTTTTTTTTAAATTCTGTAATTTATAAGTAACAAATGAAACAGAAATTAGCAGGTTAAAATCGTTTTAACTTACTCTTTTCTGTTTTATTAAATTCTGTAATTTATAAGTAACAAATTAAACAGAAATTAGCAAGTTAAAATTTTTTTAACTTGCTCTTTTCTTTTTTTTTAAATTCTGTAATTTATAAGTAACAAATGAAACAGAAATTAGCAGGTTAAAATCGTTTTAACTTACTCTTTTCAGTTTTTTTAAATTCTGTAATTTATAAGTAACAAATGAAACAGAAATTAGCAAGTTAAAATTTTTTTAACTTGCTCTTTTCTTTTTTTTTAAATTCTGTAATTTATAAGTAACAAATGAAACAGAAATTAGCAGGTTAAAATCGTTTTAACTTACTCTTTTCTGTTTTATTAAATTCTGTAATTTATAAGTAACAAATTAAACAGAAATTAGCAAGTTAAAATTTTTTTAACTTGCTCTTTTCTTTTTTTTTAAATTCTGTAATTTATAAGTAACAAATGAAACAGAAATTAGCAGGTTAAAATCGTTTTAACTTACTCTTTTCAGTTTTTTTAAATTCTGTAATTTATAAGTAACAAATGAAACAGAAATTAGCAAGTTAAAATTTTTTTAACTTGCTCTTTTCTGTTTTTTTAAATTCTGTAATTTATAAGTAACAAATTAAACAGAAATTAGCAGGTTAAAATCGTTTTAACTTACTCTTTTCTGTTTTATTAAATTCTGTAATTTATAAGTAACAAATTAAACAGAAATTAGCAAGTTAAAATTTTTTTAACTTGCTCTTTTCTTTTTTTTTAAATTCTGTAATTTATAAGTAACAAATGAAACAGAAATTAGCAGGTTAAAATCGTTTTAACTTACTCTTTTCAGTTTTTTTAAATTCTGTAATTTATAAGTAACAAATGAAACAGAAATTAGCAAGTTAAAATTTTTTTAACTTGCTCTTTTCTTTTTTTTTAAATTCTGTAATTTATAAGTAACAAATGAAACAGAAATTAGCAGGTTAAAATCGTTTTAACTTACTCTTTTCAGTTTTTTTAAATTCTGTAATTTATAAGTAACAAATGAAACAGAAATTAGCAAGTTAAAATTTTTTTAACTTGCTCTTTTCTTTTTTTTTAAATTCTGTAATTTATAAGTAACAAATGAAACAGAAATTAGCAGGTTAAAATCGTTTTAACTTACTCTTTTCTGTTTTATTAAATTCTGTAATTTATAAGTAACAAATTAAACAGAAATTAGCAAGTTAAAATTGTTTTAACTTGCTCTTTTCTGTTTTTTTAAATTCTGTAATTTATAAGTAACAAATGAAACAGAAATTAGCAGGTTAAAATCGTTTTAACTTACTCTTTTCAGTTTTTTTAAATTCTGTAATTTATAAGTAACAAATGAAACAGAAATTAGCAAGTTAAAATTTTTTTAACTTGCTCTTTTCTGTTTTTTTAAATTCTGTAATTTATAAGTAACAAATTAAACAGAAATTAGCAGGTTAAAATCGTTTTAACTTACTCTTTTCTGTTTTATTAAATTCTGTAATTTATAAGTAACAAATTAAACAGAAATTAGCAAGTTAAAATTTTTTTAACTTGCTCTTTTCTGTTTTTTTAAATTCTGTAATTTATAAGTAACAAATGAAACAGAAATTAGCAGGTTAAAATCGTTTTAACTTACTCTTTTCTGTTTTATTAAATTCTGTAATTTATAAGTAACAAATGAAACAGAAATTAGCAGGTTAAAATCGTTTTAACTTACTCTTTTCTGTTTTATTAAATTCTGTAATTTATAAGTAACAAATTAAACAGAAATTAGCAAGTTAAAATTTTTTTAACTTGCTCTTTTCTGTTTTTTTAAATTCTGTAATTTATAAGTAACAAATGAAACAGAAATTAGCAGGTTAAAATCGTTTTAACTTACTCTTTTCTGTTTTATTAAATTCTGTAATTTATAAGTAACAAATGAAACAGAAATTAGCAGGTTAAAATCGTTTTAACTTACTCTTTTCTGTTTTATTAAATTCTGTAATTTATAAGTAACAAATTAAACAGAAATTAGCAAGTTAAAATTTTTTTAACTTGCTCTTTTCTGTTTTTTTAAATTCTGTAATTTATAAGTAACAAATGAAACAGAAATTAGCAGGTTAAAATCGTTTTAACTTACTCTTTTCTGTTTTATTAAATTCTGTAATTTATAAGTAACAAATGAAACAGAAATTAGCAGGTTAAAATCGTTTTAACTTACTCTTTTCAGTTTTTTTAAATTCTGTAATTTATAAGTAACAAATGAAACAGAAATTAGCAAGTTAAAATTTTTTTAACTTGCTCTTTTCTGTTTTTTTAAATTCTGTAATTTATAAGTAACAAATTAAACAGAAATTAGCAGGTTAAAATCGTTTTAACTTACTCTTTTCTGTTTTATTAAATTCTGTAATTTATAAGTAACAAATTAAACAGAAATTAGCAAGTTAAAATTTTTTTAACTTGCTCTTTTCTGTTTTTTTAAATTCTGTAATTTATAAGTAACAAATGAAACAGAAATTAGCAGGTTAAAATCGTTTTAACTTACTCTTTTCTGTTTTATTAAATTCTGTAATTTATAAGTAACAAATGAAACAGAAATTAGCAGGTTAAAATCGTTTTAACTTACTCTTTTCAGTTTTTTTAAATTCTGTAATTTATAAGTAACAAATTAAACAGAAATTAGCAGGTTAAAATTGTTTAAACTTGCTCTTTTCTGTTTTTTTTAATTCTGTAATTTATAAGTAACAAATTAAACAGAAATTAGCAAGTTAAAATTTTTTTAACTTGCTCTTTTCTGTTTTTTTAAATTCTGTAATTTATAAGTAACAAATTAAACTGAAATTAGCAGGTTAAAATCGTTTTAACTTGCTCTTTTCTGTTTTTTTAAATTCTGTAATTTATAAGTAACAAATTAAACTGAAATTAGCAGGTTAAAATCGTTTTAACTTACTCTTTTCTGTTTTATTAAATTCTGTAATTTATAAGTAACAAATTAAACAGAAATTAGCAAGTTAAAATTTTTTTAACTTGCTCTTTTCTGTTTTTTTAAATTCTGTAATTTATAAGTAACAAATGGAACAGAAATTAGCAGGTTAAAATCGTTTTAACTTACTCTTTTCAGTTTTTTTAAATTCTGTAATTTATAAGTAACAAATTAAACAGAAATTAGCAGGTTAAAATTGTTTAAACTTGCTCTTTTCTGTTTTTTTTAATTCTGTAATTTATAAGTAACAAATTAAACAGAAATTAGCAAGTTAAAATTTTTTTAACTTGCTCTTTTCTGTTTTTTTAAATTCTGTAATTTATAAGTAACAAATTAAACTGAAATTAGCAGGTTAAAATCGTTTTAACTTACTCTTTTCTGTTTTATTAAATTCTGTAATTTATAAGTAACAAATTAAACTGAAATTAGCAGGTTAAAATCGTTTTAACTTACTCTTTTCTGTTTTATTAAATTCTGTAATTTATAAGTAACAAATTAAACAGAAATTAGCAAGTTAAAATTTTTTTAACTTGCTCTTTTCTGTTTTTTTAAATTCTGTAATTTATAAGTAACAAATGGAACAGAAATTAGCAGGTTAAAATCGTTTTAACTTACTCTTTTCAGTTTTTTTAAATTCTGTAATTTATAAGTAACAAATTAAACAGAAATTAGCAGGTTAAAATTGTTTAAACTTGCTCTTTTCTGTTTTTTTTAATTCTGTAATTTATAAGTAACAAATTAAACAGAAATTAGCAAGTTAAAATTTTTTTAACTTGCTCTTTTCTGTTTTTTTAAATTCTGTAATTTATAAGTAACAAATTAAACTGAAATTAGCAGGTTAAAATCGTTTTAACTTACTCTTTTCTGTTTTATTAAATTCTGTAATTTATAAGTAACAAATTAAACAGAAATTAGCAGGTTAAAATCGTTTTAACTTACTCTTTTCTGTTTTATTAAATTCTGTAATTTATAAGTAACAAATTAAACAGAAATTAGCAAGTTAAAATTTTTTTAACTTGCTCTTTTCTGTTTTTTTAAATTCTGTAATTTATAAGTAACAAATGGAACAGAAATTAGCAGGTTAAAATCGTTTTAACTTACTCTTTTCAGTTTTTTTAAATTCTGTAATTTATAAGTAACAAATTAAACAGAAATTAGCAGGTTAAAATTGTTTAAACTTGCTCTTTTCTGTTTTTTTAAATTCTGTAATTTATAAGTAACAAATGAAACAGAAATTAGCAGGTTAAAATCGTTTTAACTTACTCTTTTCAGTTTTTTTAAATTCTGTAATTTATAAGTAACAAATTAAACAGAAATTAGCAGGTTAAAATCGTTTTAACTTACTCTTTTCAGTTTTTTTAAATTCTGTAATTTATAAGTAACAAATGAAACAGAAATTAGCAAGTTAAAATTTTTTTAACTTGCTCTTTTCTGTTTTTTTAAATTCTGTAATTTATAAGTAACAAATGAAACAGAAATTAGCAGGTTAAAATCGTTTTAACTTACTCTTTTCTGTTTTATTAAATTCTGTAATTTATAAGTAACAAATTAAACTGAAATTAGCAGGTTAAAATCGTTTTAACTTACTCTTTTCTGTTTTATTAAATTCTGTAATTTATAAGTAACAAATTAAACAGAAATTAGCAAGTTAAAATTTTTTTAACTTGCTCTTTTCTGTTTTTTTAAATTCTGTAATTTATAAGTAACAAATGGAACAGAAATTAGCAGGTTAAAATCGTTTTAACTTACTCTTTTCAGTTTTTTTAAATTCTGTAATTTATAAGTAACAAATTAAACAGAAATTAGCAGGTTAAAATTGTTTAAACTTGCTCTTTTCTGTTTTTTTAAATTCTGTAATTTATAAGTAACAAATGAAACAGAAATTAGCAGGTTAAAATCGTTTTAACTTACTCTTTTCAGTTTTTTTAAATTCTGTAATTTATAAGTAACAAATTAAACAGAAATTAGCAGGTTAAAATCGTTTTAACTTACTCTTTTCAGTTTTTTTAAATTCTGTAATTTATAAGTAACAAATGAAACAGAAATTAGCAAGTTAAAATTTTTTTAACTTGCTCTTTTCCGTTTTTTTAAATTCTGTAATTTATAAGTAACAAATGAAACAGAAATTAGCAGGTTAAAATCGTTTTAACTTACTCTTTTCTGTTTTATTAAATTCTGTAATTTATAAGTAACAAATTAAACTGAAATTAGCAGGTTAAAATCGTTTTAACTTACTCTTTTCTGTTTTATTAAATTCTGTAATTTATAAGTAACAAATTAAACAGAAATTAGCAAGTTAAAATTTTTTTAACTTGCTCTTTTCTGTTTTTTTAAATTCTGTAATTTATAAGTAACAAATGGAACAGAAATTAGCAGGTTAAAATCGTTTTAACTTACTCTTTTCAGTTTTTTAAAATTCTGTAATTTATAAGTAACAAATGAAACAGAAATTAGCAGGTTAAAATCGTTTTAACTTACTCTTTTCAGTTTTTTTAAATTCTGTAATTTATAAGTAACAAATTAAACAGAAATTAGCAGGTTAAAATCGTTTTAACTTACTCTTTTCAGTTTTTTTAAATTCTGTAATTTATAAGTAACAAATGAAACAGAAATTAGCAAGTTAAAATTTTTTTAACTTGCTCTTTTATTAAGGTGCTGGCTACGAAGTGAATGATAGGAGTTGGATAATTAGATAATCAAGACGGCTTTATTGGATAACATAATTCACATACAGCTAATAAACACAAGAGCAAAAGAAAAAGGCGACCAGAATGAACACGAAAAAGTGATCAAGCGATCCTTTTATACCAAATTAGGGGAGACATTAAGTAACATAATGCCAAGCTTAAACAATGCAAGAGAAAAGGAACGAGAGACGAACAATAAAAAGAAGGGGAACTAACAATATACGTAACTTGCCCCACCCCCGATGAAATAATGTCCCCATTATTGAGATTTCTTTCCACGAGCATTTCTTCCAAGAGATATCTTTACACGAGCATTCCATACACGAGCAACAAGAGCATTTGTTTACACGAGCATTCTTTATCTTCATTGATGTGCAACAGCTTCAAAACCACGAACATATTGTATCATGACCATATTATCAGCTTCAGAACATCCAAATCAACCGACGATACATAGTCGTGACAGTATACTGCTACCATTAAAAGGACATCCATAAAATAAGATGAGCAGCCGGACTACGGTAATCCAGATCATCCACCAAAAACATTCCATAATCACAATAAGCCAACATTATTTTCACCATTAACGGCATCGACTCCACGACCCAGTGAATAATAATAATCTTCCAAGTTTTAAGGGATAACTAGCAACCCCATCCTCCAAGTTTTAAGGGATAACTGACAACCCAACCATAAAATATCTAATAGCCATCACTATTGATACACCAAAACAATATCTACGAGCAATCCAAGCTCTTGATACACCAGCAACATCAATCCATCGATAAAAGAAATCCATCCTGGGTTTGTGGATTACCCGCAACCAAACAAATACATATATTCAGCATCATCCAATGATGTGCAACAGTAAACAAGTGAAAATATAACTCACATATTACCGTCCAAGAGAGACTTCAGCTTTCAGCATATATCCAAAGAAATACGAGCTAACACTATTGCTTTTCCCATAAGATTGATCATCCCATAAAACATATCCATAGCAACTTGATGGTGATTCTAGTCCACATCCATATAAAACACGAATTGAACATCCAAAGTCCAAAGACCAACCATTCCATGCTGCGTCTGCATCCACAAGCATCTTCGTCCATCCATTTCATACTTAACATCCATAAGATGATTCGTCGCAGACAAATGAAGAGAAATATAGGAATCCAGCTTGATTCAATCGTTGATCGTGCAATACCAAACAGCAGAGGATAACGACGGGTAAGGAGCCCTCCATATTAAGGTGCTGGCTACGAAGTGAATGATAGGAGTTGGATAATTAGATAATCAAGACGGCTTTATTGGATAACATAATTCACATACAGCTAATAAACACAAGAGCAAAAGAAAAAGGCGACCAGAATGAACACGAAAAAGTGATCAAGCGATCCTTTTATACCAAATTAGGGGAGACATTAAGTAACATAATGCCAAGCTTAAACAATGCAAGAGAAAAGGAACGAGAGACGAACAATAAAAAGAAGGGGAACTAACAATATACGTAACTCTTTTCTGTTTTTTTAAATTCTGTAATTTATAAGTAACAAATTAAACAGAAATTAGCAGGTTAAAATCGTTTTAACTTACTCTTTTCTGTTTTATTAAATTCTGTAATTTATAAGTAAAAAATTAAACAGAAATTAGCAAGTTAAAATTTTTTTAACTTGCTCTTTTCTGTTTTTTTAAATTCTGTAATTTATAAGTAACAAATGAAACAGAAATTAGCAGGTTAAAATCGTTTTAACTTACTCTTTTCAGTTTTTTTAAATTCTGTAATTTATAAGTAACAAATTAAACAGAAATTAGCAGGTTAAAATTGTTTAAACTTGCTCTTTTCTGTTTTTTTAAATTCTGTAATTTATAAGTAACAAATGAAACAGAAATTAGCAGGTTAAAATCGTTTTAACTTACTCTTTTCAGTTTTTTAAAATTCTGTAATTTATAAGTAACAAATGAAACAGAAATTAGCAGGTTAAAATCGTTTTAACTTACTCTTTTCAGTTTTTTTAAATTCTGTAATTTATAAGTAACAAATTAAACAGAAATTAGCAGGTTAAAATTGTTTAAACTTGCTCTTTTCTGTTTTTTTAAATTCTGTAATTTATAAGTAACAAATGAAACAGAAATTAGCAGGTTAAAATCGTTTTAACTTACTCTTTTCAGTTTTTTAAAATTCTGTAATTTATAAGTAACAAATTAAACAGAAATTAGCAGGTTAAAATCGTTTTAACTTACTCTTTTCAGTTTTTTTAAATTCTGTAATTTATAAGTAACAAATTAAACAGAAATTAGCAGGTTAAAATCGTTTTAACTTACTCTTTTCAGTTTTTTTAAATTCTGTAATTTATAAGTAACAAATTAAACAGAAATTAGCAGGTTAAAATCGTTTTAACTTACTCTTTTCAGTTTTTTTAAATTCTGTAATTTATAAGTAACAAATGAAACAGAAATTAGCAAGTTAAAATTTTTTTAACTTGCTCTTTTCTGTTTTTTTAAATTCTGTAATTTATAAGTAACAAATTAAACAGAAATTAGCAGGTTAAAATCGTTTTAACTTACTCTTTTCTGTTTTATTAAATTCTGTAATTTATAAGTAACAAATTAAACAGAAATTAGCAAGTTAAAATTTTTTTAACTTGCTCTTTTCTGTTTTTTTAAATTCTGTAATTTATAAGTAACAAATGAAACAGAAATTAGCAGGTTAAAATCGTTTTAACTTACTCTTTTCAGTTTTTTTAAATTCTGTAATTTATAAGTAACAAATTAAACAGAAATTAGCAGGTTAAAATTGTTTAAACTTGCTCTTTTCTGTTTTTTTAAATTCTGTAATTTATAAGTAACAAATGAAACAGAAATTAGCAGGGTGAAATCGTTTTAACTTGCTCTTTTCTGTTTTTTTAAATTCTGTAATTTATAAGTAACAAATGAAACAGAAATTAGCAGGTTAAAATCGTTTTAACTTACTCTTTTCAGTTTTTTTAAATTCTGTAATTTATAAGTAACAAATTAAACAGAAATTAGCAGGTTAAAATTGTTTAAACTTGCTCTTTTCTGTTTTTTTAAATTCTGTAATTTATAAGTAACAAATGAAACAGAAATTAGCAGGTTAAAATCGTTTTAACTTACTCTTTTCTGTTTTTTTAAATTCTGTAATTTATAAGTAACAAATTAAACAGAAATTAGCAGGTTAAAATTGTTTAAACTTGCTCTTTTCTGTTTTTTTAAATTCTGTAATTTATAAGTAACAAATGAAACAGAAATTAGCAGGTTAAAATCGTTTTAACTTACTCTTTTCAGTTTTTTTAAATTCTGTAATTTATAAGTAACAAATTAAACAGAAATTAGCAGGTTAAAATCGTTTTAACTTACTCTTTTCAGTTTTTTTAAATTCTGTAATTTATAAGTAACAAATGAAACAGAAATTAGCAAGTTAAAATTTTTTTAACTTGCTCTTTTCTGTTTTTTTAAATTCTGTAATTTATAAGTAACAAATTAAACAGAAATTAGCAGGTTAA
Source organism: Panagrolaimus sp. PS1159 (assembly GCA_963922195.1). NCBI lineage: Eukaryota > Metazoa > Nematoda > Chromadorea > Rhabditida > Panagrolaimidae > Panagrolaimus > Panagrolaimus sp. PS1159. The sequence goes on along the minus strand of CAWUHW010000012.1, from coordinate 577,794 downwards.
AATCGTTTTAACTTACTCTTTTCTGTTTTATTAAATTCTGTAATTTATAAGTAACAAATTAAACAGAAATTAGCAAGTTAAAATTTTTTTAACTTGCTCTTTTCTGTTTTTTTAAATTCTGTAATTTATAAGTAACAAATGAAACAGAAATTAGCAGGTTAAAATCGTTTTAACTTACTCTTTTCAGTTTTTTTAAATTCTGTAATTTATAAGTAACAAATGAAACAGAAATTAGCAAGTTAAAATTTTTTTAACTTGCTCTTTTCTGTTTTTTTAAATTCTGTAATTTATAAGTAACAAATTAAACAGAAATTAGCAGGTTAAAATCGTTTTAACTTACTCTTTTCAGTTTTTTAAAATTCTGTAATTTATAAGTAACAAATTAAACAGAAATTAGCAGGTTAAAATCGTTTTAACTTACTCTTTTCAGTTTTTTTAAATTCTGTAATTTATAAGTAAAAAATTAAACAGAAATTAGCAAGTTAAAATTTTTTTAACTTGCTCTTTTCTGTTTTTTTAAATTCTGTAATTTATAAGTAACAAATGAAACAGAAATTAGCAGGTTAAAATCGTTTTAACTTACTCTTTTCAGTTTTTTTAAATTCTGTAATTTATAAGTAACAAATTAAACAGAAATTAGCAGGTTAAAATTGTTTAAACTTGCTCTTTTCTGTTTTTTTAAATTCTGTAATTTATAAGTAACAAATGAAACAGAAATTAGCAGGTTAAAATCGTTTTAACTTACTCTTTTCAGTTTTTTTAAATTCTGTAATTTATAAGTAAAAAATTAAACAGAAATTAGCAAGTTAAAATTTTTTTAACTTGCT